>PISX010019146.1:0-38829 GCA_004024625.1 Mellivora capensis
GATCATGACCTGAGCCGAAGGCAGAGGCTTTAACCCACTGAGCCACCAGGTGCCCCCCCAACATGCATTTTCAATGGAACAGAGATTTACACATAACAAAAATGGGAAACAGGGGTGCCTGGGTGGCTCAGTGGGTTAAGCCTCTGCCTTCGGCTCAGGTCATGATCCCAGAGTCCTGGGATCAAGGCCCGCATCGGGCTCTCTGCTCAGCAGGGAGCCTGCTTCCCCCTCTCTCTCTGCCTGCCTGTCTGCCTGCTTGTGATCTCTGTCTGTCAAATAAATAAATAAAATCTTTAAAAAAAATGGGAAACAAGAATCCCAGAGGAAAATTTAGGTGGATTTTATGCATTCTCAAATGAAAAAGGAGTTTTGAAAACTCCAAAAGCTTCGACAACATTCACAATTTTGAAAACCTGAAAGGCAAATGCATGGCAAAGAGAAGAAACACAAATTTAGAAGGATATTTGCAAGGTTTGTGGGACTTGCTAAAACCCTCCCCAGATACAAATTCACACAAATAAATAAGAGAAAGAACATTTGATGGGTAAAAGGGGAACTGACACCAATAGGCAATTCACAGAGAGAGAGTGAGAAAGAGAGAGGGAGGGAGGGGGGAGACCACAGACTCAAGAGCAAGAGTCCAGAAAACATGAAAAACCTGAACCTCACAGTGAATCCCAGAAACTAGGAAACCCAGCCCTTGAACTTGGCGTACTGATGGTAAAAGGGACAACCTCTATTCTTAGTGAGGGTGTGGGAGAATAGCCTCTCTTATAATCTGCTAGTGTGAATATAAATGGATAAAACCTTTTTTGGAGAGCACTTCAGCTGCGTCTATCAAAAAGTGAAAACATCTTCTTACTCTTTGATTAGGAATTCCCACTTACCACAAGCTGTCTTGAGAATGTGATCACGGATGTGCACAAAGCTTCAGATATGCTCATTTCCTCGTGGCTGCTCATAGGGAGCAATGGGAAGTGTAAGGTCGACAGTATGGACTGGGTTTAAAAAGCCCAAAGCTGACTGAGGGTATGAGAAACACTACTAGCCAGTGTCTTTTCTGAGTGGTTGGTGTCTGTGAGGCACACTGGGTGAATCTTCTAGATTTTACCCACACAAGGGAATAGTCTTACCCACACAAGGGAATAGACCCCTCGGATCATGGTGTAGAAAAGTGTTTCTTACACTGGAAAAACAGGGTACAATGTTAGGAAAAAACAACAACAACAACTTTACAAGACAGTATATATAGGAAGATTCCATTTTAAATGGAATATAATACCTATGTAAGGAAAGATAGAAAAAAGTCTAGAATACTTATCAAAATGCTAGAAATCATAACTCTGGCTAGTAAAATGAGACACTGTTTTGCCTACCCTTATTTTCCAATAACTGCACAAGATTTTAAGTGTAATTTCTTTCCTCCCTCCCTCCTTCCTCCTTTCTTTCTTTCTTTCTTTCTTTCTTTCTTTCTTTCTTTCTTTCTTTCTTTCTTTCTTTCTTCTTTCTCCTTCCTTCCTTCCTTCCTTCCTTCCTTCCTTTCTTCTTTCTAGAGTGTTGGGGAGGGGAAGAGTGAGAGAGGATCTTAAACAGGCTCCACGCCCAGCATGGAACCCAACTCAGGGCTTGATCTCACAACCCTGAGATTACAACTTGAGCCAAAATCAAGAGTCAGACACCTAACTGACTGAGCCACCCAGGCTCAGTATAATTTCTTTAGCCCAAGTTCATTGTAGTTTTTTTTTAAAGGTAATGGTCAACACTGGTAGAAGTTACCCCTAGGTCAAGGAAGGTAATGGCTACAAAGTGTCCATGGCTAAGGTCAGGGTACTGGTGTCAGGATAAAGAGGAGAATGAGAGGTGTGTATCAAGAGACTTGCATGTGAAAATGTACAGAAAAATACCCCAGTGAAGGGATTATGGCCTTTTTCTTTCTCATGGTCCAAAGTTGGTGAGCCTATGTGTATTTATAACTGGAGGGAAAAATGATACAACTAATAAATACGGTAAGAGCCGATCATGGGTATGAATCCCCCAGGGTCTGGCCCCATCACCCTGATATCTCGCCTGCCCCCTGCCACAGGTCACTGGGCCTGGGGTCCTGTGGCTTCCTAGCTTCCCACCCGTATTTTCAACTTCTGCCAGGAGAGAGAGCCTTGGCACTTTTAGTATAAAATATAGAAAAATAGCTTTTAGATATTCCAGTAGGAGAAGATTTTATTAAACAATTTCTTAAAAGATTTCTTAAATAAAAAGTATTGATTATAAAAGATTAATACATTTTACTCGACTAAGAACTTTTATTTATCAAGAGATACCTTAAGGAAAGTGAAAAGAAATACAGAGGATCGGTATGAGAGTAGAGTAAGTGCCCCTTTAGTTAGAAGGGTACAAACAGGGTGCCTGGGTGGCTCAGTCGGTTAAGCGTCTGCCTTCGGCTCAGGTCATGATCCCAGGTCCCAGGATCGAGTCCCGCATCGGGCTCCCTGCTTAGCGGGGAGGAGTCTGCTTCTCCCTCTCCCACTCCCCCTGCTTGTGATCTCTCTCTCTCACAAGCTCTCTCTCTCAAATAAATAAATAAATAATCTTAAAAAAAAAAGCACAAATAGTTGTAGAAAAATGAGCAAAAACCGTGGCTATTTCTCAGGAGGTAAGAGACATATTTGGCCAATCACATACAGAGAAGTCCTCAGCATGACGGGTAACAGTGTAAACCAGGACCCTAATGAGGTCCTCTGCACTACACCAATCCATCTGCGGACACGAAAAAGGTGTGATCATTCCAAGTGTCAGGGAGGGTCTGGATCGATCCACACACATGGCTGATGCGAGTGTTAATCGTTATCCCTACTTCAGGACACAGTCTGGCATTGTGCCCTAACGTGGGACACACATCTACTATCTAACTCAGCAATGTCACTCCTAAGTGTGTACCCAAGAGAAACTGTTTGTGCACATATAAGGCTAGGTACGAGAATATTCGTGAAAGAACCATTTACAAATCACGGGTCTGTGCACAATCCAAACACCCAGGAACAAGGATTGGTGGGTGGACTATGGTATATTCATCAAAACGGAACATTACAGAGAAGCCAGAACAAGTGAATGACAGCAGCCTACAACAACGGGAGGGATATATGACATGATGACATCTTTCTTATAAAGTCAAGAATGACATATATATAGACACATATTCTTTTGGGAATACACATTGTAAATATAAGAAGCAATGGGGCTACACAAAGCAAGGGAGTACTGAACACGTAAATCAGGATGACTGTTTGTTTTGGGTTGAGAGGAGCAGGGTAAGGGGGTTGGGAGGGCGGACCCCTGGGTTTAGATGTAGGTTATAATCTTAGGGTCAAAGTTCTAGCTTTTTCGCGGAGGCTGCTAGCTTCAGGAGTACTTTCTCTATTATTAAAACCAACAAGCTAAATCAGAGCAGGTCGTGCATGCATCAGAGGGGAGTGTGTTTCAAAACCAAGATGCTGCTTTCTCCAATTCTGGGTACTGGAAGTCCAGTTAAGAAAAACAAAACAAAACAAAACAAAACAAAAACACACACCACCTTATGTGAAGCAAAATTTAGAATGTGGCGAGAGAAACAAGATTGTTAATTAGAGGAATCATAGAAAGCTTGAATTTGGACGACAGATTGAAGAGGTCGTCGGAAGGGACCCAGGACCCAGGTTTGGAGCACGGACGGAAAGGCACACATATAAAAAGGTGTCTCCTAAACCAGCCCAAGGAGTACGTTGAACAGACCGACCTGGAGAACACCTTTCCTTTTATAAAAATTCTCTCCCATTTCAGAGGTACCCTGTGGCACCACTCAGAGCCCCAAGGACCAGCCCAAAGATCCCGAACATCTAGGACATGGGGTCTGTGGCTTTTTAAAGACAATTAGACTCTCTGATCTGCTCCAAAGCCTCGGCTCACATGCTATCTCATTCCTACAAGGCATTAAATGTGACATAATTAAATGTGACATACTCTTACCACTTCTGTAACCTGTGCTCGCCGCCCCTCAGGACTCTGTAATGGATAGCACAGCGCTTGGAAGCTTTGGTCAAGTCCAGGCAATGAGTGTTGTTTTGTTTTGTTTGTTTGTTTGTTTTTTAAAGTTTTTTTTTAAAGATTTTATTTATTTATTTGACAGAGATCACAAGTAGGCAGAGAGGCAGGCAGAGAGAGAGGGGGAAGCAGGCTCCCCGCTGAGCAGAGAGCCCAATGTAGGACTCAATCCCAGGACCCTGAGACCATGATCTGAGCTGAAGGCAGAGGCTTTACCCACTAAGCCACCCTGGCACCCCTATTTGTTTGTTTTTCAATATATGTAACTCTTGCCTGTAATTCCATTATTATAAATACAAAACCTGGCTCAACTTCTTGGACCCCTTAAGACTGGAACGAATAGACCGTAACTCCGTTCTAGGGGCCCAGTTCTACTTTTGGGCCCACAGTAGGCACTTCACGAACGCATGGTTGTAAGCTGGACTTGTTTTTCCAAATAACACGGGAGACCCTGGATTCCAAGAGAATCGTGTGTGGAGTGAAACATTCTTCCTGCAGGTCTTATTTATATAGCAAAGAATGATCTAGAAAGGCATGAATGTATTTACGGGGGTACGTCGAAAGAAGAGTTGAAATTTGGTTCCGTATTCACAGATTAAGGACACGCGTGACCGTTGCATGTGAGATCAGCCGCTGCAGACATAGCTTCGAAGGAGACATAGAATCCAGGGAGTCAGAAAAAAGCACCCCCCAACACACACATACCCACCCACCACCCACACGCCTCCCCCCACTCAAATATTCCATTTCTTACACACTCAGACACGCACACACATATGCACACTTAGAGACGGTGACTGGCTGAGCGATCAGGGAACCGAGACAAAGCCCTCCTACATTAATGACCCTTTTGTTAAAGGTGACAGTCAAATCCCCCCACTCTGATATACAACCTTGATTTTATTCACCAAAAGACAGCAGCGGGAACAGACACATGGAAACATGAAAGAGGCAGGTAAGCCAGGCATTTGCAAGAAGAGTTGCCCTTCCTGCCCACGGAGCTCATTATCAAGTCCAGAAACACACACGTCTCTCTTTTCCTAATTGAGGTCATCGGCATTTAAATCTGGGCCAGCCGTCCACTCATTGCTCATCTTTGCTGCATTCCACCTGCCCGGCTAACTTGGTTCTTGCTCACTATTTCAAGCACACGTGCGTTCATTTCCCCCTAACTTCACAGGCTCGCTGGTGTCCAAGTGTTAAGTCGTTCACGTGCACGGGATCTGTCGACACCGCCCATCCCTGCCGAGCTCTTGAGAGCAATCACGCCGTGGGCCTGACCTGACTTGTATTCGCCCAGCTATGAAGGCACCCGGGGCATAAACAACCCACTGCAGTCCTGTGGCTGCCCGGGAGGCGGTGAGGGGCGGGGACCTCAAGAGGGTGCTGCTTTGTCCTTCGCCAGCCAACATCTAAACCCCACTCCAGATCTGTTGTCTGCCTATGCCTTTACCTGTCCCTACTGCCTTCCTTCCGGAGGCATAAATAACCGGCCTCCCAACACACACTCTGAGAGCTGGGATCAAGGCTCAGCCTCGAAGTGTGAGATGATACCAGGTCCTGCTCCCTTCAGGTGCATGCCTTTTGCTTGTTTTTGCACCTAAATGCAGAGCAACAGAAGGCGGTACGTGAGGAAGTGACGGGGGTGTCCAGATAGCTTCCAGAGAAATCACAATAAAATTGGGTTGGCCAGGTCCCCCCCCCCCACTAAATTCCCCCAAGAAGCTGTATTTCTTCTTAAAACTCTTTGAGGGGTAATTCACATACAACCACACACACTTAAAGTGTACACCTTGATGATTATCGGCCTATGTGGATGCTGTGAAAGGCTCACGGCAAGACTGAGAACACTTCCATCAACTCTAAATGGGTTCCATGAGTCCTGGCCAGTTTTAATCTTCAGTTTGGAGGCCTTTTTTGGTTGGGGGTGGGGGTGGGGGATTTGACCTCACCTAGAAGCCCAGGGCTCCCTGTGTTGGGTCACTGATTGTGTTTAAGAAATCAATAGCATTCCCCCCACCCCCCATCCACCTCTTCCCCAAGGAACAAAAATCCCTTCGACCCACAAAAGACTTGGGACTTCAGTCTGACTCACCCTCAGTCCCAGGGCACATACTCGGGCTCTGATAAGACGCAGTCAATCTGTCCTCCGTTTGTTTATAATGAGTCATGCTGGAAACAGGCAGCTACTTTTCTTCCCTCTCCTGTCATGGTTAGGCAAGAATCAGAGGCAGATTCATCCCCATTCAAAGTGCAGTCATCCTTAAAGTGTCGGGCCACTCCCTCGGAGCTCCGTTTGGGACCTGTGACTCAATGGGGACCCCTGCTGGTGGAGGCCGGGAGCGCCCCGGCCCGGAGTGGAAGGGGCCTGCCTTCTTTCCCACACTCCAGGGCCATCTCGGATCTTCGCAACTTAGAGGAGATTTGCAAGAGGGATGGGAAGAACAGCTGAGTTTTCCATGCATCCTGGCCAACATCCCCCCCCCTTGCCCCCAATTATTAGTGACAGAGCGGGGCGTGAGTCACAGCTTTCAGCCTAGGCCCACACTAGAGCACTTAAACACGTAATTGCTTCAGAGATGAACCTTCTCCCAGCTGCAACCCGCTTCGGGGCTCCGGCTCTGGGCTTCTGCAGGCATGAGCTGTGAAGCCTCCGGGGTTCAAAGGACCTCCCTTTCGATTCTTTCCATCAATGCCTCCTTGGCCCCAATTGAAAAATTCCTGCACCCAAGTCCTGATGGGAGCCTGGGGAATGTTTCGACGAGAGTTAATGTCACGATTGAGTCAACATAAAGTAGATTTATCTGCTGTTTCAATGTATTGAAGCGAAGTGCTCTGTTTGGAGAAGAAATCCCCATAGCAACTCGGCCGCCCCAGTTACAGCAGGCTTAGTGCGACCAAAATAAAAATCCTTACCGAGTCTTAGCATTGGCTGGTGAGGGCTGCCCAGCGCTGGCTGTTTTCAGGCCACATTCACAGGCCCATGAGTTGCGTTTCATAAATCACTGCAAGGGATGCTTTAAGGAATAATGCGACCCTACAGATTGCAGATGGAGGGGTTGGAGACCACTCCCCCGGCCAGCTTAAACAAGGCCAGACCTCGTTGCCAAACAGTAGCGCCGTGCTAGAACTTCGGAAAAGGGCTCATTGTTACTGCTCATGGCTTACCAGTCCCCTCCAAGTGGGGGGGGGAGGGGGAGGGTACACGGTGCAATAGATGTTAGTTTTTAGGAAGAGGCAAATCAATACAAAAATGGGGTTTTTTTTCGTGGGTGTGAAAGGAAGAAAAGCAACATCACTCTTGCTTCCCTCCACCCCCGGGCCCTTCGGCAGTGGGTTTGGGTTCCATGAATGATCTGCTCTCTCTAGCATCTTCTCCGGCTCTGCTCCTTCCTTCTGATCACCCCCACACACGACTGCCTTCAGAGTGCTGCTTGTCTGTTCTTTTTCTCCAGCTCCACTGTGCCCTGGCCTCCTCCGATCCCTGTCCGGTGTGTGCCCTCAGGCTCCCTAGGAGGGCTCTCTATGGTGTCATCCCTGTCACTTTCTGGGTCCACTGGCATGGCCCATGCTCAGCTCCTAACCCTGCGGGTCACTCCTGTGAAATTCCTGGTCTGGTTTCATTCTGGTGGCTGCGAGACATTCAGGAGCTCCTGGATCTGCCTCCCTTATATTCTTGCCTCCTAGATTTGGGCATTTTCTGATGTTCAGTCATATTTTTTCTGTGTCAACCATTTATCTGATGTCCTCGGTACTCACTTTTTTTCTTTTTAAGATGTATTTATTTATTTTAGAGAGGGACAGAACGTGTCGGGGGTGGGAACGGGCAGAGCGAGAGGGAGAATCTCAAGCAGACTCCCCGACAAGTGAGGAGCCCCATGTGCGGCTTGATCTTACAACCTAAGAGGACAGCACGAATTGGACGATTAACTGACTGACCCAGCCAAGGGCCCCATCTCACTTCAGTGCCATCAGCTACACCTGGAATTGAGACAATCTGCCTCACTGTTGGTTATTTCAAAATCAACTTGTTCAAAACTAAACTTCACTTTCTTTATAAAATGATCAGGGCCTTTCTGTTCACGGCATCATCATTTTCTGAGCCTCGGCTTAAAGTCTCAATAATGATGTAGATTCCTCCTTGGCATTGATGTTCTTTGCCACATTCCTCAATATATGGCCTTCTTTCCATTTCCAAAGCTCTGATCTTAGATCTGGCCATCATTCTCTAAGGCTCGGGTTATTGCCACAGCTTCCAGAATGGTCTTTCCATCTCCAGTCCTCCCTTCTAGGTAGCAAGGTGCTGCAGAAAGAAAGTTGGCTTTCGAGTGTGAGTCTCATCTCAGCCATTTGCTTCCATTATGACTTTAATTTTTTAATCTCTCAGTCTTCACTGCCTCATCAGCAAAGCAGGGAAGATCCCTACTTCAGGGGGTGAGGACATAATGGGGTAAGGAACATAAAATATCTGGTACATTGTAAGTGCTCGACTAATATTTCCATTTCAGACTCACTACTGCCAGACCGCAGATGTAAAACAGACTTCTTGGAGCGCCTGGGTGGCTCAGTGGGTTAAAGCCTCTGCCTTCGGCTCAGGTCATGATCCCAGAGTCCTGGGATCGAGCCCTACATCAGGCTCTCTGCTTAGCAGGGAGCCTGCTTCCACCTCTCTCTCTCTCTGCCTGCCTCTCTGCCTACTTGTGATCTGTCAAATAAATAAATAAATAAAATCTTAAAAAAAAAAACAAAAAACCAGACTTCTTGATTACACCCTTCCCTCATTCATTCATCTTCCTGCTGAAATGAGAACAAACTTCACAAGCCTGGCATGGAAGAGACCCCTCAGATAGGGCCCCAGTGAATTGTCCCAAATCTGCTGTTGGTGACGCCTACTTTAAACACCACCATTTTTCTCCCTGTTTCTTTGCTAATGCTCTGGATGTGCACTTGTACAAGCTGCCTGTGTCTGCCTGATGAAATTGTACCCGTGCGGTACCCATCTTGAGCTCTACCTTTTCTCTGAGGCCATTTTGGATCCCTAAGGCTGGATATGAGGTCTTCCTCTGACCTCCGGAACACTTCTACCTTTCTTGTGACATTTTAGTTATTTTATTTGCTTGTGTTCTTTGACTTCTTTTCATCATAAGGCTGAATGTCCCTTGATGGCAGGGGCTTTTGCAGCATCAAGCCCAGAGACAGCTCTCTGCCCTCTGCAGTAAATGCCTTACGCTGAAAACAAACCTGCCCAGTCATGCTTCCCTTAGTCTACTAAATTATCTGCTTCCCTAAGCTTCTGCTGGGCATCTCCCTTCCCAGGAATGAAGTTGCACAGAGAAGCAAATCTCTCAGTGAAAGGCATGCTTGCACCGACACCAAATTCTGTTGGAAAAGATCCCCAAATATCATCATCTTCATTAGACATGGTCTATTTACTATTTTCATGAATCCCAGGAAACTCTCTTGGGTGAAATCACAAGTTGATTTTGTTTACCTGACTTTCAGGCCCTTGGGGAGCAGTCAGTGATCTTCTGATGTAGAAATATCTTCATCAGGCAAGTGGATCTTTAGGAATATCTAAAATTCCTCTTCTTTCTCATTCTTCCACAAGTCTCCTTAACACTCATAGTCAGTGCTACACAGAATCTGCACTGGGATGAAATATTCAGCTGCGCTTTTGCAAACAGAGCACTGAGTATCTAAAAATGAGTCTATCATTCTTAAATATCTGATCAATTGATAGTTTGTAATATTAACATCTTAGTATCAAAGTACAGTTCCTAAATATATATGTATATATATGCCTATGTACAGTATCCATCTTCTAGTTTATGAGATTTAAAGTTGAATGAGGCAGGAAATACAGTATTATCATCATATGGGAGCTCATGTTGGCAACACCACCTGCAAAGCATAATTTTTGCACAACGTTAGAAATATGACTATCATACAAATGGAAAAAACCAAAACCAAAACAACAGAAGTCAAAGATTTTATTAGAGTCAGTTAATGAGGAAACCAGTAAGATGTTAGGGCTGATTTAAAAGAAAATGAAAGACTGGGGCACCTGGGTGGCTCAGTGGGTTAAAGCCTCTGCCTTTGGCTCAGGTCATGATCTCAGGGTCCTGGGATCGAGCACCTCATCAGGCTCTCTTGGGCTCTCTGCTCAGCAGGGAGCCTGCTTCCTCCTTTCTCTGCCTCTCTGCCTACTTGTGATCTCTGTCTGTCAAATACATAAATAAATAAATAAATAAATAATAATAAAAGAAAATGAAAACCCAGATATTTGTAGCTGGTCAATGAATGCAGAAATATTTTTGCTAATAAATGCAGAAGTGTTTCTTGTCCCACTAGGCAATACCTTGCAACGCTACTGAACAAGAATCAGCTGTATTGCTGTTGGGGTTTCTACAAGTTAACCTCTATTCTCAAAAAGTTGCAAAACAGTAAGAGATCAGGAGCCCTGGAAATTAGATGGCCCCCCCGCCCCAGGTAGCATACACTACGAGGGGACATCCAGCTCTTTTTTATTTTACTTTTTTATTTTATAAGTAATCTCTGCACCCAGTGTGGGGCTTGAACTCATGACCCCGAGATTGAGAGTCCCGAGCTGTACTCACTGAGCCAGCCAGGCACCCTGACAATATTCAGCTGTATACAGAAAGGGTACTCGGTATTTTCTTTGACCAAGTTCCAAATTTCGCATGCTTGCTTTTGACATTTAAGAAAGGTGTGAAAACAAGCCAATTTGCCTTTTCTGTGACATATCTGTAATTAGGTATTTGAAAGTAGACACAAACCCCTCTCCCCCCACCACCAGTCAGTAGTGTTTCATCACGGGTGCTGGAGTCAGACTGCTTGGGTTCAAATCATGGTTCTATCGTCTACTACTGGGTGACCCTGGGCAAATGACTTAACCTGTCACTCAGTTTCACCACAGCAAGAGAAGCTTCTACATAACAGTCATGATGATTAACAGAGAGGTGGCACGAGAGCTCAGTAAATGTGCTATATCACGACTCCTAAGAAAGGGTTAATTATTCTACCAGAATCTTTACTCGGACATTAAAACATTTTGAGAAATAACCCGTCTTATGCCGTGTTAAAAAGGGATTGGTTCTACGTTTTCAAGCAGGAACCAAAATACCTAAATCATCAAAGCGAGCCAATTAGTAAACTAATCAAATAATAATTAAACCTAAGAGATTACAGCAAATTCTAGATGTGTCAAAAGGATAATTTACTTTCAACTTTGACGTGGAAGGAACCAAAGAACAAAACAAAAAAAAAGCAAAAAAACGGTATGAGTCAGGGGCAGCAGGAAATTAATCTCTGTTGAGTTAAAATGTTCCAAGCATTGTGCTTGCCACACATTCATTACAGGTCAACAAATGAGTGTTTTCAGAAGGAGAATAGTCTTTTTTTCCTCCCTCTCCTTAAGGACACATGTACAAAATAAAAAGCAGTAAGGGAAAAATAACCCAAAGAAAATCATGCTAAGGCCTTAGAGAGTGGGTTTATCACGCACGTCAAACGCTAAAGCAGGGGGTTGGAAGAGCAGCTTGGCTTTAATCATTTCTTCTGCACAACAGAAAAACACATGAAATACTCTCTTCATTTTTAATTATATTTGCCAACGTGTTGGAAATATGACACGCTGGGAATACAGGTCCTTTTCACTATATATGGTTATTTTTCCTTTGCCCATAAAATGCTGAGGAAAATACTGAATAAATACAGATTTTATTAAAAACACATTCACATACAATTCTTGTTACAAATTGATATAAATCAATTATGTCTCCCTCCCATCCAAATTTTGGCTTACATGCCCTTAATTAAAAAAAAAGAGCAGTAGGGTGGCTTACCAAAAACCTGTGGATAAAGACTGTGAAGTATTGGGGTTCGGAATTGGACAGGAAGTAGCAATAAACCAAAACAGAAAGCAAAATTATGAAGAAAAATGACAACATGTTGAAGTCTGGATGCGTTTTAATGTATTCAAGACTGAGGAAAGAACTTTCCTAAACTGTTAGTTTTTAAGAGGACGTTTCTAGGCTAAACTGAACACAAAAGAGAAGAGAATTTCCCTAAAGAAGTTTTCTGAGCCAAAGGAAAATCGAATTACGCTTGGAAAACAAAAGCAAAGACTAATGATGTCTGCCTCTCTCCCCCACCCACATCTTCAGATTTGCTTCAGTGTAGACT
Organism: Mellivora capensis; assembly: GCA_004024625.1. Classification (NCBI taxonomy): domain Eukaryota; kingdom Metazoa; phylum Chordata; class Mammalia; order Carnivora; family Mustelidae; genus Mellivora; species Mellivora capensis. The sequence continues at coordinate 12,280 of PISX010019146.1, forward strand.
TTCCTGCTGAAGGCCAGTCATTCATTCTAGATTCTGTTATCTCAACAAAACCAAATCTAGACTTAACCCTCTGTGTGCCAGTGGGTTGATGAATGGGACAATTATTTTTAGTCCCTCGTGGGCTGGGAAACTGCTTTCGGGATGTACTCAAACACATAGAGACATACGGTCTCCTGAGCCCCAAATTGAAAAAAGTGGCAACTTCTTGCCAAAAGGACATTATTTACGGCCACTATTACTATATAAAATGATTTCTTGTTGTATAATTTTTAAAGAATATCAAGAGGCACTATGACTTAAACAAACAAATTTGGAAACGATTTATCTTTCACACGCTCTGATTTTTACAAATCAGCAAAAAGCTTGGTAAAATAGCATAATAGAACTCAGGTTTTTTAAAAAAAGGTTTTTAAAAAAGCTAAGCATGCATTCATAAGTAATTAGGATTTTACTATACTGAAAGAAAAAAGGCAAAGGTAACAATATGATGCTAGACAATAAAGTGATACATTAATTCTGCAAATTCATGCATTAGTTCCTTTGCCAAAGATTCTTAGATTATAAAAATTTGTAAAAGGATGTGGCAAAAGTCAATACATGAGGGTTGTATTGAAGGCTTTCCACAACTACAGATGCATTAAAATATATTTATTTAGTTGGAAGGGGAAGTGGTAGTGAGAGCCTTGCATCTAGAATGAGCATTTTTGAGTTCATTAGAAACTACCATTCATAATTCAAGTACACACGAGACAGCACACATCTTCAAATGTCTAGTACGTACAACAGCAAATAACAGAATCCAAGAGCCAGAGACACTGGCCCTCTAAATACAACTAAGAGTGTTCTCCATGTTGTACTAGACAACAAGGGCTATTTATGGCAGCTTTAAGAACTTATTTCTGAAAGCTTAAACTGGAGTGAAACCCATATCAAAAGATGGGCTATGTTCCGTCTGCCTTTTATGTAGTGAAAGAACAATATAAGCCAGGTGGAATTCTACAAGAAAAGCCAGGACTATACACCACAAGCAGAAGCGCTAGACGAGGGTGAAGAAAAATTGTAATAACCATCTCCTTTTGAGGCGCATTATCGATGTTAATGTACTTTTCACTTGGACTGGACTCTTAAATACACACAGAAGTGAAAATTAACATCTGTACCCGACATCTTGTTTTCTAATCTCTGGGGTAGCTTTTTAGCCCTCAGACAACATTTAGTAGCCCGATCCTTTATTCTACCTTTAAATTTTGTTTCCTGTCCTCTTCTCTGTTCCTCAGATCACTGTACAGAATTCCATAGAACAACACGGTTCCCTGATACCCCTCAATTCATTCTTGTGGTGCCCTGTATTGAGTTTGAAATCCACATCGACTTTAGCAGTATTAACGTAGGTTAACATACCAGGAGAGCAAGAAGTCGACATGAGAGGTTCAGCTTGGAGAGGTCGGTTGAAAGAACTTCTGTGAAGGTGAAGACCATTTTGCATTACATGGTCCAGTGTCTGTCTACTCTGAGCGCAAACACTGTGAGGAACAAAAACACGGGCGACACGGAGGAAATGTGGAACTGTGCAGTACGGCTAGTGGGACTGATGTCTATATCTGCATCAGCTCTTGAGGTAGAAAATTCACTACTCATTACTAGATAGGAGAATAAGAGCTAAGTTAATAATGGTGAAATATAAAAGCTTAAAAACGGCACAAAGATGCTATGAGTGTCCCCATATGTACACTTCAGTAAAAAGCTAACTTAACCCAGTCAGAAGGTTTGAGAAGGAGATGGTTTTGTGAATTTTTAAGCAGGTATGTATTTCTTAAGATAGTCTATGCATTGATCTTTCATTTACTTTTTAAGTTCTCCATCTTGACTCCAGGAAGGAAAACCAAATCTTAAAGACTTGGCGGGCCACTCAATTTGCTTGTGTGAGAGTCCTCACACAGATACAAGGATGTGCTCGGCACAGGGACAGAGAAGGGGGGAGTGGAGGGTGAGCTTACACCCTTGGGGAGAAGCTCTGGCGCTGGTGGTCTCAGGGTGTGGGAAGAGAGGCCCAGGAACCAGGAAGTCTTAAGAGACTCTAATTGGCCATTCAGGTTTAGAGATCACAGTTAGGAGGTTAAATATTTGAAAAAGTGAGCATTCCAAGGACTCTTTCCCTTGCACCATCAATTTCTGGAAAGAGAGAATTCATTTCATGTCTAAAAACTACTGGCTTTGCACAATCGAGTCACAGTACATGTTGCATACATTCAGTGGATTAGGAAATGCACCAGCGAGATTTAGAGGAGGCTATCTTACACCCGCAGTAGAAAGTCCCCAGGAATTTCTCTTAGAGGCAGAAAGCTGGAAGAATGTGTTTGAGGACAATATGGAGAGAACTGGGGAGGGATGGCAGAGGGGTTTCTTTCTCTGGGTTCTGGGGTGTCTCTGAAGAGGGAAAGAACATGATTGTGTGTTCTTTAGGTTTGTGTCAGAAACATAAATTGCTGCCTGTTCCAAGAATGGCCTTCTAGAAGCACCTGCAGACACCTCCCCTGCTTCAGACCCACCTCAATGAAGAGTGGAGCATGCGGACTCTGGCCTGGGGTTCCAAGAGGAGTCTTGGGTTCTGGTCCGCAGAGCCAGGAAGCAGAGGGCACAGCCATTAAGTGCTGGAAGACAGGGAAATTCTGAGCTAATAATTAATCAGGGCCTAGGAATACCGGCAGAGAGCGGCTGAAAAGCAGTAACGTGACAAGAAGACAGCCGTCACTGTTCACTTTCTCATTTTGCCCTTGGACACGACCTCTGCATAAGAGGTGTGAATGAAGTCATAGAGCTGCTTGGCGTTGCCGGCGTTGCCCAGAATGCCCGCCAGCTTGTCCTGCGACAGGCTGGCCAGTTCCGCGATATTCTTCACGTGCTGCATCAAGGTGCGACAGTTTTTGGCATTCACCCCTGGCATTTTTAGTAAGAAGTCCTGGGGACCGGGATTATACTTTTCCGACTCGGGGAGCGCCTCCGAATCTGCAGTGACGGCCACGGCTGTGGCCGCATCAGGCTGTGGCTTGTTCTGTTTCAGCTCCTCGAACAGCTCGGCGGTGGCGTGAGGCGAGGGGCACCAGAGAATCCGGAGTCTGGGGAAGTGGAGCGTGAGGAGGGTGAGTTTGGAGCTGATGTCGTTGCTGGAGATCTCCTGATGGAGGGCGCCCCGGGAGGTGAGGGAGAAGGGCTTCCCGGGGTCAAACTCGATCAGCAGCACGGGGCGCTTGTAGTAGCGGGCCATGGAGATGCACTGGCCATACAGGCGGCCGTTGTTTAACGAGCCAATCAGGTCACTGATGCTCTTGCGCTCGACGCACATCTCCGGGGTCAGAATGTAGTCTCCGACCTCCAGCGTCACAGGTTCGATGTCGATGCCCCGACGGTGGATCAGGGAGGGGAGCTCACTGCGGAACTCCCGCACGTCCACGACGATGGTTTGCTGCGTCCTGTTCTGTTCCTGGCCACCTGGGAGCAAAAAGTGTGCACTGCGGGTGACGTCACTGAGGAAGAACTCTCAAAGACAGAACAGAAGTCTAAAAGCTGTGTTTCAGGGGCGCCTGGGTGGCTCAGTTGGTTACGTGCTGGACTTGATTTTGGCTCAGGTCATGATCTCGGGGTTTGCGAGATGGAGCCCCAGGTTGGGCTCCATGCTCAGCAGGGAGCCTGTTTCTCTCCTTCACCCCCTTCCCCTGCCTGCACTCTCTCTTTCTAAAATAAACAAATAAATCTTTAAAAACATAGAAAAATAAAATAAAATCTGTGTTTCTGCTGTCAACTTGTGATGCATGGTAACATAATACCCCATGTTGTTATTCCTCATTTTTCTGTGTTTTCAGAAAGGTTTGTTTACAGAGTAAATAAAGGCGATTTCTCTTAAACTAAATAGAGCTGTGAGGAAAGTCCTGATGATTCATGAGCAGCAGTGTCTGCTGTCGCCTTCCCTTGGCAAGTGCCCTTGACCTCTGGTCCCGGATGGTCCCACTGCCCACCTTCTACTGATCACCGCATTCCCAATTCCTATGACAGAGTCAGGCGCATATTGGACACTTACAAATGCTTGCTGGGTCAACTGCTTTAGAGGCTGTCGTGAAAAATTCCGGAGCCGTTAGTCTTTGTACCAGTGAGTGTGGACGTGGGAAAATGGAAGAAGTCAGTGGACCAGAACTTCCCACATTTGAATGTGCCCAGAACTGCCTGGGAGCAAGTTAGAGGTGGTTCTGTACTCAGTAGGTCTGCGGTGGGGCCTAAGACCCTGCATTTCTTTTCTTTTCTTTTTTTAAAAAGATTTATTTATTTATTTATCTGACACAGAGACAGGGAGAGAGGGAACACAAGCAGGGGGAGTGGGACAGGGGGAAGTAGGCTTCCCACTGGGCAGGGAGCCTGATGCGGGGCTTGATCCCAGGACTCTGGGATCATGACCTGAGCCACCCAGGGACCCCAGAGTCTGCATTTCTAACAACATCCCAGATAACGCTAGGCTGCTGACTTAAGGACAGCACCAGCACCTGCCGTGTGCAGAGTAATGGTCCCTTTAGGATGCCCATGTCCTAATCCCTGGAATATGTAAATATGTTACTTTACATAGCAAAGGAGACACTGCAAATATGATTAAATTTAGGATCTCAAGATTAAGAGATTGTTCTGGGTTATCCAGGTAGGCCCAAAGGTCCTTAAAAGTGAGAGAGAGAAGCGGGAAGGGCAGAGTCAGAGCGGGTGGCTCTGAAGATGGAGGACGGGGCCAGGAACCCAGGAGTGCAGGTGCCTCTAGGAACTAGGAAAGGCAGGGAGATGGAGCCTTCCCTAGACCCTCAAGGAGGAGCACAGCCCTGCTCACACCTCGGTTTTAGCCCAGTGAAACCCACTTGGACTTTGTAATTTTAATAATTGTAAGATAAGAAATGTATGTTGTTTCAAGCCACCGAGCCTGCGGTAAGTGGTTACAGCAGCTGCAAGATGTGACAGGGCCGGGAAGGCCTGAACTCAGAAGGACAGACTTCGGTAACTAGCTTTCTGTGTGGCACCTGCATGGTCAAGTCTAGCTTCCTTCACTCGTTCTATATTCTGCATGAAGTGTCACCTACCTATCTGACTTAGTGAGAATCTTCAAGACAGACTCGATGCTCTGAGGCCATGTTTCCCAAAGCACAGTCCAGGGGCATTCCCATCGGAAGGCCCTGAGCTGCCGACCCCGTTTCAGATCCATGGAGTGAGGCCTGTGGATCCACACCTTTAACAAGCCTCTGCGGTCATTCCTAGACATACTGGATTTGGGAGGCCTGTGGCTCTAACCGGGCCCCCCCCACCAAGAGGCCAAGTCAACTCAATTGTATTGCATTCCTCAGGCTGCGTGGCTGAAAGGAGCTACTTGCCATGGGGAAACGGGGATTCGAGGTGCAAGGAGGGGGTTCTATCTGGGTCATGCTGCACTTGAATTCAGCACGTCTTGCTGGCACGCCATGGTTCAGACGGTGCCCGGCAATGAGAGTGTCACGCACCCGGGACTGGAGAGGGGCCAAGAAGCAACACACGGGGGCGAGGAGAGACCTGGGGCGGTGCTCCAGACAACGCCTGCCTAAGCTAAGCCCATTCCTTCGGGTCAAATAAGAACCTAATGGGCACTTATCAAAGTTTCTCTGCAAAAGTACATCCTGCATCTCAGCCAGCCAACCATGTTTATGAGCAATGCCGGAATGTGACTGATTTCGAGGCTGGGGTGCCTACAACACAGCCCCTTTATTTTACAGCTCTGGGAGGGACACGTGGTTAGGGAAAGGCAGCGCTAGCCCTGGGTACGGGAGCAGGCACCCATTTTTACAAGGTTGTTGAGAAAAAGCATGCTTCTGTGGGAAAGCTCTAGAACCCCGACAGGCTCCATGGTGGGCGCCGGAGCGCGTGGCCCAGGGCGGGACTCACCTGCTTTACGGGTGTCCACAGCAGCGCCTGCAGCCGCGGGGCCTCTTACCAGGTCCAGATTTGCTTCGTCCCTACCTTCCCTCCCTTCAGGGACCACCATGCTGGCCTTCTCCCTGGGGCGGAAAATAGTTTCAACCTTTTTTGAATGAAATTTCAAACTTTCCAGATTTTAATCTTTCAGAGATGGCAACTTAGAACATGGCCACAGGAGTGTCAAGATGAGAAATATGTTAGATAAATAAGTACATAGATGAGCGACGGGTAAAGGAAGGAGAAAGAAGTTCGTGGTTGGGTCCTACTACCATCTTCCAGAGTGAAAGAGCTGCTGTTTGTTTTCCATCCTCTGTGTCCTTCAAGCACTTTGGGACATGAAATAAGCGGGTAAAAAAATGCCACCAAGAGATTGGGGCTTTTTATAAAAACATGTTAATGTGTTATTGAGCATTAAGAATAATTTAAATCAGGGCGCCTGGGTGGCTCACTGGGTTAAGCCTCTGCCTTCGGCTCAGGTCATGATCTCAGGGTCCTGGGATCAAGCCCCGCATCCGGCTCTCTGCTCAGCAGGGAGCCTGCTTCCCTTCATCTCTCTCTGCCTGCCTCTCTGCCTACTTGTGATCTCTGTCTGTCAAATAAATAAATAAAATCTTTAAAAAAAAAGAAAAACATTTAAAAAAAAGAATAATTTAAATCATTTACATTCCAATACTTTCAGAGTAAATCACAGATAGGGATGGTTAGAAATCAATGATCAAGAAAATCACAGGGCAGATGACAGAACTTCAATTTAAAAAAACTCCAGGCGGGAGGCCCCGTGAAACAGTTTTAATTTTAAAGGGAAAATCCAGTCATACAAATTTCCCAACAGAGATTTAAACAAACAAATAAAAAAAAATCAACATCTCTGGTTAGGCAATAGAGCAGCATGAATTCCCTTGCTCCTGCATTTGTTGTAAAAACCTTCTGGAGTGTTCCCACCTGCTGCATTGGGTGCTCTGATCGACATATGGTTCTGCAGTAATTCCTGCCTTCTAGGAAGCTCGTAGCTCGCATCTGAGGCTGACAGGACCGTACAACCATAACTCAGATTCGTCATCAGGGACTACAGTCACGACAATATCCTCGAGAACCAAAGAGAGGAGGCCAGGCTTGCCACGGTCTTATATTTCCTTTTTTTTTTTTTTTTAAAAGACTTTTATTTATTTATTTGACAGACAGAGATTACAAGTAGGCAAGAGAGGCAGGCAGGGAGAGAGAGGAGGAAGCTCTGCTCCGCAGAGAGCCCGATGTGGGGCTCGATCCCAGGACCCTGGGATCATGACCCGAGCCGAAAGCAGAGGCTTTAACCCACTGAGCCACCCAGGTGCCCCAACCACTGTCTTATATTTCAAACCCAGAAGTATGTTATCATCAATCCATGAACCAGCCAGCAGTCTAGGAGGGAGACAAAGGATGTACGAGGCTGGCTCTCTCCCCTCATATAGCAGGAAACTGAGTTGGGGAAGCACAAGCAGGGACGAAACAAAGGTGGGACTGACCAACGACAGGAACAGAGCCCACGGTACCATGCAGCAGAAGGGAAATGGGTCCTCAGTACTCACTAATTATTTCAGGAAGGGCTAAAACAGCAAAGATTTTCCAGTGAAAGGAAATAAAACCGGATGGACCGATTTTCCAACTCTGGATAAAGGATGTTTTAGAACAGGGTACCACTCCAAGATACCACTGAGGAACAGAAATTACCACTTTAAAATTCTATACTCCTTCAAACAATTTACAAATGCAAAGTTATTATTAGCCCAGCATTTTGCAAACAGTTCACGCAAGGGGGGCGGGCACAGTTCCAGGTCTTTTCCTCATGATTCTCAGTACCAGTGTCAAGTGTGGCCTGCTGGAATAGTCTTTGCAATGGCCGTGGCCCGGAAAGCCACTCGTTACTGCTCTGTGACACCTAGTAGACTTGAGTTGAGGACAAAGAGCAAAAGCTATTGAAAAATTTTTGCTCCTCCACTTCTTTTTCTTTGACATTTGGGATTAATATTGGGAATCCTCTTTGTTTCCACTTACTTTACTGGCTAAGCTACATATCACACATGGGGACATCCCAATTTTCTGATTAATTTATAGTCTGTTGAGTGGCTGTACGGCCCAGTAGGTTAGAGTATGAATCTCTAATCTGTGGATCTGAAACCACCGATAGGCCGTGAGCCTTGGACAAGCAGTTTAATGGCTCTGTGCCTCAATTTCATCTGTAAAATGGGCATAATAATAAAACCTACCTCAAAAGAGGCATGTTAGGATTACCTGCTGTGGAAGGTACTCAGGACAGTGCCTGGCATATAATAGGCATTATAAAATGTTAGTTGTTATTAAAACTGTACTTTTCTAATAATGTGGTAACCTTATTCCCTAATTATCCGTGACAATGCTAAAAAACCAAAGATTTGCTTTCAGATGATTCCACAACGGTTTCAATTAATATTGTTATGTAAAAGCAGCTAGTTTACCATGAACTGTTATAACTTAACTACAAATTGAATGCAGGAAATAATAAATTCCTGAAATGAAGCCTGGATTGTGGAGAACATAGTAAGTCTCCTGAACTGGTAATTCAAATTAATGTAACAGAAACTTGCCATCATAATAAATATTCAGCTCTTTGCTTTCGACATTTAGCATAATTACCCAAGTCGCTCCGTATGACAGCCACAAAATGATAATTATCAGTGCAGATTCCTATTTCTACTTAATCTACAGTACAGAGGTTTCTGATTTTTGCTTCAACATCTTTAATGATATCTGAATTGCTTGTACAACATGATAATATAAGGAGGAGGCACTGAACTAGAAGTCTTCCTTTAAAGGGAATGGATTCTGGCCCTCATGCTAACTCATTTTGGGAGCACCTTTTTCTTTATTTTATTTTTTATTTCTTAAGGACTCTCTACACCCAGCATGGGACTTGAACTCACAACCCCGAGATCAAGAGTCGTGTGCTTCACCGACGGAGCCAGACAGGCGTCCCATGAGCACGTTTTCTAACTAAAATTCCAAAGAACCTTACCCCTGCCTTTGAAAAGCAGTCATCTCTCTAAAGCTACGTAAACTCAGAATGTTACTGCCAATTTGTCTACCTAGGGAGCATTTTATTATCGATACTTAGGAGTTTCATTTTTTTTTTTTTTTCTATCTCTTGACATCTGTAATTGACTGATCTGGCCCAGACAAGCCATCGTTCCACTGCCAGTCTGCCAGATTCATTCCTTTTGGGGCATTTTCAACAGTAGCCCTGCTTTCATTCTGACGACATCACCCACGGAGGTCCTGGCAAAAGCCCCTTGTCTTATCCTCGCGTTAAATTTCTAAGTACGGGCTCGGTGCAAACGCTCTTTCAGCACCGCGCCTCACAGATATTTTCCTTTTCAAAACAAACACTTCTCAAATTCCCCACCTTTCCTGGGAAAGTAAATATCTGAAGATTCTGAATGGTGAAACTATCTGATTGCTGTGTAATATGGGAAGATCTACCTTATAATAAGTAGACGGTCACCACTGACAGCTGGGGAATTAAGCAAGGCCAGAGATAAAAGTACATAAAAATCTGAAGCTCTATGTGGTCATCTGTAACCTGGGGACAGTTAACCCGTGAAGCCTCAGGTAGAGGAGGTTTTGTAAAGAGGAAACAGCTGGTTTCCTGACCCACTGACCCAAACCCTCTAGCACCGATTTTTTTTTTTTAAGATTTTATTTATTTTATTTGACAAAGAGAGAGAGTACTAGTAAGGGGAGCTCCGGGCAGAGGGGGAGGGAGAAGCAGACTCCCTGCTGAGCAGGGAGCCGGATGCTGGACTTGATCCCAGGACCCCAGGATCATGACCTGAGCCGAAGGCAGATGCTTAACGACTGAGCCACCCAGGTGCCCTTGGTACCAATTCTTTGATTCCATCTCCTACATCTCTCTTCAGTCTGTTCCCTTCTCCCCGTCAACCTAATCTTGGCTACCACTGACTTATTTCCCTGCCCAATCTAGTCCTCCACTGGAGAGAGCCTCTAAAAAGAGACTTCCTGGGACGCCTGGGTGGCTCAGTGGGTTAAAGCCTCTGCCTTTGGCTCGGGTCATGATCTCAGGGTCCTGGGATCGAGCCCCGCATCGGGCTCTCTGCTCAGCAGGGAGCCTGCTTCCCCCTCTCTCTCTCTGCCTGCCTCTCTGCCTACTTGTGATCTCTGTCAAATAAATAAAAAATATTTTTAAAAAATTTTAAAAAAATAAAAAGAGACTTCCTACCAAGGATGCTTCGGTGCTGTCTTACTGCCTCGACAGGCATGGTCTAAATCCTCAGCAGGGCCTCTGGGACCCTGGAGCCTCCGCACACAGCAGCCCCTTCCCGCCCTGTCAGGGCAGCACCTGATGCACACTGCTGATGCATCGCTTACCTACCACTTTTTCCAGGAAGGCACCCGGGTTCCCACCCCAGGCCAGGTTGGACCTGCGCTAGTGCACCCCGTTCTTTACCTTTGCAGCCAGACTCTGTACACGTCTAGTTAGCACAATATGCTTCACTGCCTAATGTTCGTCTTCTCCACTAGAGGATGAGCTCGAGGGGGGAGGGACCTCCAGCACCACTGTGACAACAGCATCTCCTTACCGGCACAGGGCATGGCACCTCACAGATGCCCAGGAGACATCTGTGACCGTTTTGAGTCTTTGGGGCAGTGAGGCTCTAGCAGACAGAGAAGCACTGAAAGCTTTGGACAAGGAGAGGCAGCTGTTTAACCCGGTTGGTTATCACATTTTCTGAAATATTTTATGTATTTTAAGCTGTTGGTTAAGCATCTGCTTTCCTCTCTCCCTCGCTAATAAACCAACAAAATCTTAAAAAAACAAAAACAAAAACAAGAAAACCCCACATATACACACATATACCACATAAACCAGCCCACAGAGCAGGCTAACAGAAAACATTTTCATAGGCTGAAAGGACTGACCGGAAGCTAGAAGAATCCATGGCCCAAGCCTGTGATACTCACAGAGGACACAGGGCAGGAGGAAGGGGCCTGGTCATATACTGCCCTGAGCCCTCCGCAGGGACCCGGTGGCCCTGACTCAGGAGGCACTCGGGAATGCATGCCCTGGATGAACCAGGCTTCGGGAATATTCTAGGTGGACGCTGAGAGCCCACCGTCAGGGCTGGAGGAAGGTTGTCCATTTTGAAATTCCGTGTAGAGCCCTGGCATACTGACAGCCGCTAAAAATGATTTCTGCCCTCTCACTGCCACTGATGCTCTACCAGTGTCTGTGGCTTGGAAGACTGGTCAGTCCAAGCCATGATCTCCTCTGGTCTAGTCTTTTCTCTGGCTCTGCTCAAGGATGCCCCGTCTTGCCCCTGCCCTGGCTTCTGAGGCCCCTTACAGACCATGTGACCCATCTTCCCTCACCAAGCAGCCATCTCCTTGACAACAGCCCTGGTGCAAGATTCTCAGATTTCTCAAATCTGTGGTGGGTAAAAGGCGGCCGTCTAGTCCATGCCCATGTCACTTAGAACATCTTCCTGATGTCACACTGGAAAGCAATTTCTACTCGGATTTGGAACCTTACCAGACGCTCATCCTAGAAACAGTACACATACGTTTAGATAAACATCACACCTTCAAAAAAATATTTTCCCAGAGTGATTCTGCTGCTGGTGATCTGAACTGCCTGGGTTGTAAAAGCATTTCCCAGCAAATGGGAAGGCGGTCACCCACCCACAGACAATGGAAATTTTACCAGGAGAAAATAAATCATAATTTCAATGGAAGGGAGAAAGCTTGTGTGTGGGGGTGGGGAGGGGGAGATTTAAGAACATATTTCTTAGAAAAGCAGTGGTGGAGGTATATTTTTGGTGTTTTATGTGACACGTCTTTGCAAGGAGAAAAGCAGCTCTCGCCATATTTCCAGTACCTTGTTAAATCACTGAAAGGCGACTGGAGATGGTGGAAAAGAGAGGGAGGAGACAAGAAATGTGCACATACCCTGGGATGATCAGACCACAGGTTTATCTGGAGGCGATGCTCCCAACTTCATCCCCCCTCCATCCTTCCCAAGGGCAGTCGTATATGCTCCCACCCAGAGGACCCTCTAGATCTTGAAGGGCCTCTATCTATTACCTTATGAGTTTCTCAAAAGCTTCTTTTTCTTTCCGCAAAGCAGTGAGATAGCGCTGTTCCTCGGTTGAACCTCCATATATCAGAAAGTAGACCCTGCCAGTTAAAACAGAACTCTCTTAGGCTGTAAAAACATAATTTTTAATCCCTGAAAGGAAGAGCATAGCATTGGAAATCAGCAATCTAAACTGCTCAAATAATAAATATTTGACCAAGAATAAAAGGCTCCATTAATCACGTACCTAAAATTAAGCTGCCTAAACCCCACCTGGTGAAAGTCTCATTACCACATTTTTCCCCTGCACCGAAAGGAGGAACAGAGTTTAGGTAAACACTGAAATATAACGAGAGGGATAGAATAATTCTTGCCTCATAACTACAAACAAATCAGGAAACACAAAATCTCAGCGGCTTCTCTTTTTTCAATTTTTTCTTTACACCTCTGCCAAGCAATCATTTGCAAAGTTGGATAGCGGTTATAAAACGCAGCTTGTGAAAGTTCACGTTAGTGAGAAATAAACAAATGAAATCTAAATGACCTTTATCTTCTTCCTCGGCTCTTTTTTATCCATGTCTTCACAGAATCAAGTCATGGCACGTGGTATATAAACACAGACGCAGAAGACACACGGATGGTATAGGGCCCGAGAAAATAATTTGATATATTCTCTTAGGGAGGACTGCTTTTCTAGCTTATTTGTTGCTCAGAGGCTGACTTGAGCACTTCTTCTGTCCCTCTTCCTCACCTTCTATCAGAGGTTTTTCCTTTTTTAGCCTTTGACTTTTCTTCTGGCCTTCATGCTCCTAGGTTATATTTCTTTGAAGTGTGGACTGAGAAAAAAAAAAACCATTGGACAATGAGTCCGGAGACCCCCAGCTCTTCCCCACAAGTGTTACGTGGTCAAGGGCAAGTCATTCGTTATTACTGGGCCTCAGTTTCCCACCGATGGAGGGAGCAGTTGATCTCTAGGGTCCCTTCCAACTCCGCCATTTTGTTTCCAAATATCACACTACTCCTTTCTCAGGCAACCAAGAACTTGGGAGCACACAAGCTATCTACAAAGCTGATCAGGAGCAAAGTCTGAAAAATGTACCAGCCTATAATTCTTTGACCAGCTTCATCTAATCTCTTCATCCTGTGTTATTTCTGACCTACCTGCTCCGGTCATCTCTGTTCTGGAAAGGGTGCATTAGTTAAGCTGCTAGCAAGGTTTCTTTTGGCTCTGTTTTTGGTTCAGCCTGAGTTCAGGATATTAATTTTGCTGTTTATTTCCCTCAGATAATTGGAGACCCAGAACACTATATTCTTTGAGAGGCATCATTTTCTCATCTGATATTTCTGTAGATTTTTTATCTGCTATTTCTTGAAACTCAAGAAAACTTAGTACGATAATTCCACCAATACTTGCGTTTTATGTGGATGTAGTTTAAAGTCACTTCTTGAAATTTATAAGGACGACATTTTAGAAGTTCAAAGCCATTTAGCTGAGTCATAATTACAGTACCTTTTTGGTACAAGTTAGGATAGTATACATTTCCCAGGCTTGGTCAGATACAGCACGCCATAAGCTAGGACCAATGCGGAAAGGAAACAGTACGGAACAAGAGAGCAGCAAGTAACCTGAACACGGACAGTTCCCTAGATTTGTTGTTTTACTACAACATCTGACATCCTTCCTATGCCAACTTCCCAGGTTGACCAGGAAGCAAAAGAAGGATTCATAAATGGTTTTGACCTACGTTGTAACAGAATGTTAAAGAAAATCCACGTGTAACTGGTAGACCATCTGCAGTAAAGCCTAACGAACCATAAACTGAAACCTTTAGAAGAAGCAGTGCGATAGGGTATTACTGAGCCATAAAAAAGAATGAAATCTTGCCATTCGCCATGACATGGGTGGACCGAGAGGGCAGTACGCTGAGTGAGGTAAGCCAGGCGGAGATTGACAAATACCATGATTCCACTTGTATGTGGTATCTTAAAAAAAAAACACAAAAAAAACAAAAAAAGAACAAACAACAACAAGAGAGAAACTGCCTCAAACAGAAAACACAATGATGGTTGCCAAAGGGGGGTAGGGGTGGGGAGAAGGGGGGACTAAGAGGTACAAACTTATAAAATAAATATGCACGGGGATGAAAAGAACGACATAGGGAATGTGATCAAAAATATTGTAATACACTTGTCATGGTAAACATTCAGTAGCACATAGAATGGCTGAATCACAATTTTGTTAAACCGGAAACTAATTTAATATGTGTCAACTGTGTGTGTACATACGTATATATAAAAAACTTTTTTGTATGTATATATACGTATATACAAAAAAATTATGTATATGTATATACAAAAAAAAAAAAAAAAGAGAGAGAGAGAGAGAGAGAAGAAACAGCTCATATTCTTTATAACTTGCCTCAGAGGCTTCCCGGGCCTGCTCGCCCTGTAAATCTCGAGCTGGCGAACGAACGTGAGCTCGGCGTCGTACAGAACCACGTATCTTGGCTCCACTTCATGGAGCACCCTTGTCAGCGCGTAGGGGTCACTACAGCCCAGGAGCGGATGGAGGATGGTGAGCGGGTCTTTCAGGATTCCATATGCGGCATCAGAGGACAAGTTCAAGTCGAATTCCTCGTGCTTAATTTCTTCTAAGGAGCTTTCTGGGCTACTGCCAGTGTCTCTAGGCCCGCCTTCCGTGACATCCCCTTCCTCTTCCGGTTCTTCAGACTTTCCCATCATCTGAGTTAAGGTTAACTTTCGCTTTTTCTTTTTGAGAGTCCTTTCTTTGGTGGCCACCCTCTGTTTGTTTTGGGGGTCTCTAGGCCTTTTGTTCGATTTCGCCATTCTCTGCGGGCTGTCCTCATGTCTAAATTTCAGCCACACTTCTTCGGCTTTGCTATCCTTCTCGAAGGTTTTCCTGTACAGCCTCAGCAAGAAGGCCTCTGCGCCGATAGTGATGTACTCTCTCAGCTGGGAACACGTGCGGTCGTCGCTTGCACAAATGAGTACTTGACCTAAAATTACGAAACAGTGTTATGTTACTATGACCTCACGTGTCCCCCTGTTCCCTCCCTGCCTGGCCCCTCGCCTCTTCCCCCCTCCCCACAAAGAAAACACATCTTACCCCTTGGCAGTAAGGATGCAACATTCACAATTTGCTTAAAAGGGTCTCAGATGCTTATCAAATGCTTTCCCTCTCTGACAGGATTAGTTAAATCTTTTGAGTAAAGTTGAAGCCAGAAACATTTAGTCTTATGAAAGCGTAGCCTGGTATAATGGAGGCTTTACAGAAGCTCTTTTTAATTAATAATTTTCCAGAGGATTTGATATACCAAAATAAATTCCAAATGGATTACAGAGTCAAATGTTAAATATTAAATCATAAAAAAGGTGACTATTCTCCACCTCTCTGGATGGAGATGAGTTTCTCTACTTAAAAGCAATGGAAGACATCTCAGAGAAGACTGATATCTAGAATCTAAAAAACTGTGCATTAAGAAAGCTAAAGACAAGGGGCGCCTGGGTGGCTCAGTCCTTCAGCATCTGCCTTCGGCTCAGGTCATGATCCCAGAGTCCTGGGATCGAGCCCCACATCAGGCTCCCTGCTCAGCGGGAAGCCTGCTTCTCCCTCTCCCACTCCCCCTGCTTGTGTTCCCTCTCTCACTGTGTCTCTCTCTGTCCAAATAATAAATAAAATCTTTAAAAAAAAAAAAAGAAAGCAAAGACAAAAAACCAGCTTTCCAAAACAGCTATCATAAATGACGGTATCTTTAATATATAAAAAGCCAATACAAACTGTGGACATAGTCTAAACGGGCAGAGGAAAAAAACTGACAAAAGAGGAAAAACATTTAAGAAAACAGTGAGCTTACCTAGCACCAAATTTCAAATGAGGACATTTTTCTCCAATCAAATTGATAAAACTGTTACACATACATAGGTATACATATACATGAACATATAGAGAATCTCCAGTCATTGTGTGCTAGGTGAAAAGGAGATGAGCTCTGGGGCGCCTGGGTGGTTCAGTTGGTTGTGACCCACTCTGGATTTCAGCTCAGGTCACGGTCTCAGGGTCGTGGGACTGGACCTCATGTCGGCCTCCACACGCAGCATGCAGTCTGCTTGAGATTCGTGTCCGCCCCCTCCTCTGCTCCTGTCCTCCCCCTGCTCTATCTAGCTAATAAATAAGTTAATCTAAAAAAAACGAAAGAGATGAACTTTTACGCTGCTAAAGGAAATGAAAATTCATAAAAATTTTGTACAAGTCAAACGTGGTAATACATCTCAAGAACGTTATCATTTGACTTGCTAATTATATACCCAGAAATTATATCTGCACTATGACCTTAAACAGTGTGAGGCCGAAAAAACATAGAAGAAACCCTGGAACCAAATATGCCCATGTGACTCCCAGACATCATTTTGTTCCCATTCTCTTTTTTCTTCATCCTTAGCAAGTTTCCTAAGTGAGCATGCAGGACTTTGGGTCTTTAATCACAGTACTGCAGGTTCTGGGATAACAGCACCAGCACATTTACTAAGATAAGAGTTATACACTTGTATGTACTGATTTATAGGAGTTCAAAGTCTCAATGGATTTTTTTTTAATCTAGTTTTATTTTATAACAGGTTTTATTTTATTTATTTATTTATTTTTTAAAATGTATTTATTTGTCAGAGAGAGAGGGAGAGAGAGAGAGCGAGCACAGGCAGAGGCAGAGGGAGAAGCAGGCTCCCTACTGAGCAAGGAGCCCGATGTGGGACTCGATCCCAGGACGCTGGGATCATGACCTGAGCCAAAGGCAGCCGCTTAACCAACTGAGCCACCCAGGCGTCCCAGGTTTTATTTTTTTAAATGTAGTTCAGCTTTGTCTACCGTGCTAATCTACGAGTATATTCATGTTTGAAGATAGCAGCCCTGAAATCTGGAATTTTTTGGTGGGGGGGAGGGGCTAGTCAATGTTGCTCCATAGAACAGTTAAGACTTTTTGGAAAGATGCTTGCTGAGAATAAATCAAGCCCATTAGCTTTCTCCTTGAGGATTCCAGATTGAAAGCCTGGTGAACGTGTACGTGGAGATTAACTGCCTCTTTAAATAGAAGTCCTGAGAAGAAAACCAGCAAAAAAACCCGCTATCATGAATATACAAGGATTCAACCTGGAGAAAATCACATCAAACGAACAGAAAACGAGGCTGCCACTAGGATTTCAGTGTTCCTCTGGCATTCATTCTTTTACATTTTACAAACAAAATCATAGTAAGTTATTTTTAAAGAACTAACAAAGAAGACTCATTTGCTCCATGTTGAAAGCAAATGTCACCATCTCTTTTCTCCTACCTGGACCACCAAGGGCTTCGCTCTCCTTATTTTCTGCCTCAATTTCTTTCAGTACTTCAGTTAATGCTTCCCACTTGGGGTTGCTTTCTAGGACCAGTTCCTTTTTTGTTTCTGTATAGAAATAAAAGTTCAACCTCATTCTATGTGAGAACATTTACCCATAAAACATTTCATAGCCTTTCAAGACAACAGACGACACAAGCATCCTTCCAAAAGCCCCTTCCTACGAGCCTCTTTCCGGAGGCCAGATACAAACTTCTTTCTTGAAAAAGATCTATTTATTAAGGTCTAAATGGAACACACTCCAGACCAGTATTGATAGAGGTCTCACAGTGCCCCGAGAGCAAGTTACATGCACGGTCACGAATTAGAGAAGACTGTGTGTTGTTGTCAACAGTGATGTCAGATATAAGCTGCTACTTAAAAGGAAAGAATCAGTACAGAGTCATGGTATTTATTATTTCTAAAATTCCCATGACAGTCATGATCCTGAAGATGGGACACAAGTAGACAGCAATCAAATGTTTCTGTGAGTACTCAGACATATCACTAACACGGTTAAGTTCTGAACTAGACCTTTGAATGAGATAGGATGTCAGCATCAACCCTATCCCATGCCTTAAAAAAAAAACCCAATGATATTTATTATATCTACTAGATAAGGGTTGGAATAAAATCCATACTTGCCACATTCTAGTATATTTATTTTTTTTTTAAAGCTAAAAGGAATGTTAAACATTCTGTTAAGACTTTAAGGTGCCAAAAGTAGTTATTACTCTGAAGTTTAAAAAAGAAAATCAATCTGTAGCTCTTATGTAGTGGTGAGAATACTCTTCACGGTTGCTTGGCACTTGTTACTTGGAATCCCCTGACAATGGATTCTAAGACTTGCTCTGCTGGATACTTTTAACGTACATTGCATATAACGTATATTTAACATATGGGCACAGGTCTTTCACATGGCTGAAGGATATTTAAGATTCATACACTGACTTGATAAGAATTTCCACACCAAATACTTCAATAAAGGACACAGTTAAAGATCAAGCCTACAAGATACCTTGTTCTTCTTTAATCTCTGTTTTTTCAGACATTTTGCCTTTTTTGTTCATTTTGGCATCTGGAAGATGGTAAACCCTTGCTCGAGCATTTACAAACATTGAGGTGCTGGAGTCAAGAAACAGCCAACCTAATATGAAAAGTTAAAAAAAAAAAAAGCCTTCAATTTAGGATGAATTTTAAAGTCTCTGATGGTCACATGCCCTATAAGGACAACTGTCCACCATCTTGTTCTCGTCTGAACCACACCTTCTCCCTTACTGTGGCCTCCATCACTGCTTGGTTAGACAAAGTGTGGCCATCACTGCTTGGTTTTCAAAGTGTGGCCTACTGATCTCTGGGGGTCACTGGGATGTTTTCAGGGGGTCTGGACCTCAAATGTATTCTCATAATACTGAATCATTGTTTAATTTTTTTCCCACTGTGTTGACATTCCCAATGATGGTGCAAAAGCATTGCTGGGTAATACTGCTGGTGCCCGAGTGTACTCAAGGCAGGGGAACCAAAGCAGACTAGCAGTCAATGTATTCTTCGTTGCTACGCATTTGTAGTTTATCTCTTAAGAATGTCCCTGACGAAGAGGTAACAATTATTAATTGTATTAAATCTTGGCCTCAGGGGCCCATGGACTACTTGAAAATCAGTGGTCTAGTCAAACAGTGACAGAGGACAAAATAACTGAGGCAGATGTAGTTGGTAGAAAAACAAGATGGCGGCCAGTTGTATCTGTATGTTTCCCTACAAATCTCTTCAGTCTTCAGCACTCTGGCTGATGAAACCCTAAACCCCCTTGCTAATTCTTTGGAGAAAATGAAATTTGAAGTTCTTAACAACTAAACTTCCAGAACACAACCTATTTCTAAGTTGGGGACTGCCTGTAATATACAGAGTCTTTTCTAGAAATAAAATCGCCTGGAATGGATATGAATATTTATTATTATACAGAACAGACGTTAAGTAGGCGGAAACATTAGCTATCAATAAAACCTACATCCTTGCGCTATGAACATAAAACGTAATTTGAAATCTCAGTATACCACGTAGTTGAATATAGCACTCCCTACATCTGATTCCCCAACAAAATCCAACACTTTATTCAAATCAGCTCCCGTAATATCAGTATTTTTATCTCCCACCTGAATTCTGACCAAAAGCCTTCTCTGTGGCTCTCAGAGATTCCAGAAGGTTAAGGAATGTGATACAATCATACTGAGAGAGATACTGCAGCAAAGTTCGTAGTATCTTCAAGTCCTGTACCAACGACTTAGTCTTGGCTCCAAGCTGGTGCCACAAAGGATCCAGATAATGGCGTATTGTCTAAAACAAGAATAAAACATAGGATTCCTAAAAATATGTTCCATATAGCTATTATTAATACCAATTATACTTTCAATGAATATTATCGCCATATACCTAAAGACAGTTAGGGTGGTGAGTTTTATGTTATGTATATTTTACCATACACACAAAAAAACGCTCAACAGCATCTTCCAAGAAAATTTCAGTTCATAAGATTCTAAAAACAGTGTTTAAATTTTCAAAGATAAAGCAGAGTGTCTTATCCGTAGAATCTTTGTGATCAGAGAGTCAATTCATGGTTATTCATATGCATCTTTTTAGGAGGATAGGCCTGATAAACATCAGATAACCTGTCATTTGTTTGTTTTTTTAAGCTTTTTATTTATTTATTTATTTGACAGAGAGAGAGAGAGATGGATCACAAGTAGGCAGAGCAGCAGGCAGAGAGAGAGGGGGAAGCAGGCTCCCCGCTGAGCAGAGAGCCCAATGTGGGGCTCGATCCCAGGACCCTGAGATCATGACCTGAGCCAAAGGCAGAGGCTTTAACCCACTGAGCCACCCAGGTGCCCCCAGTCATTTGTTTTTATGAAGGGTCAAAGTGCGTCGCTTAAACGTATCAATTTCTGCCAAGTTTGGCTGTGACCCTATCCTAGAGAGATAAAAATGTGGCATCCAATTGGAAAGGGAACAGAGGGCATACACCAGGGAAAGTACATGTACCAAATTAAATAACAATGTGCCTTATTTGGTGGTGTAAAAGATTTACTTGGTTTTTTTTTTTTTTTTTTCTTTTTTAAATGTGATTCATGGATGGGAAAATACATGTTAAATTAACAGTGGACTAAACATGAATTTTTTTAAGACCCTAAAAAATAGGGGCGCCTGGGTGGCTCAGTCAGTTAAATATCCCAATCTTGGTTTTGGCTCAGGTCATGATCTCAGGGTGATGAGATCAAGCCCTCACTGGGCTCTGTGCTCAGTGCAGAGTCTGCTGGAGATTCTCTCCCTCTTCTCCCCCCCACTGCTCCTTCCCCTGCTTTCTCTCTCTCTCTCTCTCTCAAATAAGAGTAAATAAAACTTTTTTAAAAAGTTGCCTAAAGTACAGAATAGCTTTTTGTATAGACTATATATATTTGTATAGACAAACCCACAGCTATATATGTATGTGTGTACACACACACACACACACACACTCCTTCACAAACTGATTTTGTAACTAAAAAGGATAATACTTATAGCATGCTATAGAAGCTGTATTATTATGCGGCATCTTATCTAACAAAATTAATACTCAGCAGGAGTAATATAATTTATTGTCCAAAATGGGACTCTTGTGAAAATAAAATTATATTATTAAGCATTAATCATTATTCCAGGAGAACAGGTAGATACTGTAACTGTCCTAGACCAAATGGAACATATTACGGCATACCTGCTCGGTAAAGTCATCTACAAAAGTTAAATTTTCTTTCTTTCTTTCTTTCTTTTTTTTTTTTTTAAGCTATGGGGTTTCTTTTCTTTCTTTCTTTTTTTTTTTTTTTAAGATTTTATGTATTTTTTTGACAGAGAACACAGCGACGGAGGGAACAGAAGCAGGGGGAGTAGGAGGGGGGAAGCAGGCTTTCGACTGAGCAGGGAGCCCGATGCAGGGCTCGATCCCAGGACCCTGAGATCATGACCTGAGCCGAAGGCACACACTTAATGACTGAGCCACCCAGGTGCCCCCAAAAGTTAAATTTTCTAATAAGCTGCAAAGTTATGTCTGCATTTACCTTTGGTGGCTAAAAGAATATCCAAAATAATACTTTGACTTTTACTAGCCAGGGAATGGTAAACAGAAACTTAGTACAAAATATCAGGTTATATTTTGTTTTTTTTCTAAGAATGTATACATTCTATTAAAAGGACATGAAGGTTTGTTTTTGATGGTTTTTCTTCGTGGCTTGATCATGCACCAAACTTTAAGAACACAGGAAAAGAACACATGAAATTAGTTTCGTGTATCATTATTTCACAGTAAAATGACCTTTTAGAAGAACCGGAGAAATGAGGGAGTTCAATTTTTCCTGATTAATAATCACTATACATTATTTCCAGTGAGAGACTGATTCAGATTTTAAAAGATAGGAATTTGTTCCACCAAAATATGAAAAAAGAAAAAAACACTGTCCAGAATTTTTTAAAAGTCAGCATTTTCTGGATCTACAGTTCAATCCTCAACATTTATATAACTGTATTAATTCATCTATGATTTTTAAAAAAATCAATCAGAGGGACATCTGGTTGGCTCAGTTGGTTAAGTGTCCAACTCCTGATTTTGGCTCGAGTCATGACCTCAGGGTCCTGAGATCGAGTCCTGCATTGGGCTCCAGGCTCAGTGTCAAGCGTGCTTGAGATTCTCTCTCTCCCTCCCCATGTCCTTCCCCCTCCAAACACATGTGGACATGTTCTCTCTCTCCAAACACTCCCCAGTCCCCCCAAGTCAGTTAGAATAAAAGTTCCTTGAACTAAATAAAGTCTTAGTCTTACCATTTTCTCAATTCAAAATGTAATTTTAAGAGAGCAAGGTTCACATTC
Organism: Mellivora capensis; assembly: GCA_004024625.1. Classification (NCBI taxonomy): domain Eukaryota; kingdom Metazoa; phylum Chordata; class Mammalia; order Carnivora; family Mustelidae; genus Mellivora; species Mellivora capensis. The sequence goes on from PISX010019146.1 coordinate 34,636, forward strand.
CTCAGCAATGAAAACTCATCCCAATTATTTTTATTCCAAACAAATCATAAATCATGAAGCATTCTTATGTAAAACTCTTCTACCTGTAGATATCCAAATGCAGTCATTGCAGAGCAAAAAAGGTTATTTATCCCTTTCTAAATTATATTTAAGCTATGGGATAATCACTGCATAACTGCAAAAATCAGGGTTCTGCTTTTACGTTGGCCCGTGTATTTTACTACAAATTATTACTTTCCGGAAAACCAAAGAAGCTACCCTTGAATCAGCTCCAAATTAATTCTAAAATAACAGCAAATTCCTACTAAGGACACTGCAATCACTAAAATAACTTGGATTCTTTAAAACTACAACATCACAAACTGTGCTTAAGAGGAAAAGAAACGGAGTACCTTGTCAAAGGGTTTTCCAATAGCATTTTCTAAAGACAAATCTTCCACTTGGAGGGATGGGTTATGGCATTTGAGCTCCTTCAGACATGCGTTCAAAATGTCCAGTATGGCGGTCTGGATGGCGAGCATGGCAGGCGTCATAGAAACGTGAATTTCTACAACTTCAGGTTTGTGCTGTTCTAAAAACGAGTTTACTGCTACGTGGAACCTACAGAGACAAAGAGTTTTCAAAGATTTTCTCGAGTTTCAAGAGCTGTGTATTTCTGGTTTGGGTTTAATACTCTCATAGTTCTTTTTTTTTTTTTCCCTCTTTTTTTTTTTTTTTTTTTGTAAATGGAATTAAGACACAAAATCGAAAGCAAAATGGCAATGCCTTCAGGAATACTTTTAACCTCAACAAATGGACGTTATTATTCGAATAAGGCGAGGGTCAGCAGGACTGTCCGGGCCGAACCCAGCGCCAGGCTTTGGAACAGGTGCTACTGGGACGCAGCCACGCCCACTGTTTATGGACTGCCTATGGCCGCTTTGCTGCTGTAACAGCAGGGCCGGGTCGTTGTGATGGATCACGTGGCCTGCAAAGCCCCAAATAATTATCGTCTGGCCCTTCGCAGAAAAAGTATGCCAATCCCTTCAAGAAGGTACAATCAAGAAAGGTAAAACACCATGGCAAATGCTCTTAAATGCCACCTAGTAAAACCAAAATACCTATCAGCATAGGCGTACGGTGTCAGAACCCTGCAACCTCAGGGTTTTTCCCAGACATTGGCCTCTATTCTTCCACAAGCTTTCTGTTCTGTTCCCCGATGGGTAACTTTCAAAGTGAAGTGGGAATCTTAGCCAACAAATCTACGGTTCAGCTAAAGCCGTTGTACCTGTGAGCCTCTAGATTCCCTGGGGTCTCGGGGAGCAAGGAGGAGTACAAGGGGCCGCCCTTGGACAGAGGTGATGGGCTACCGGGAAAGTCACTATCAAATCTCTGTCTCCTTGTAAAAGAGCCACGGGGATGGGGACCACCTGCTTCTCTCCGACACCCCAGTTACGGACCTGGCAATCAGGTACCAGGTCAATGACTGTACCCTTTACGTCACGCTCAAGCGCGCAGGTCAGTTACGGCAAGTTGTGGCCTGGCGCTGTTTACCTTGGCCACAGGTAGAGCTTCCCTACGAAGAGATTCCTCATCACTCTTTCCACGTGGCAAAAACCGGTATCGAAGGCAACAGCGTTGTCTGTGAAGGCCTTAATAAAGCCACGCTTGTTTTTCTGGCGGAACAGGCGCAAGATGAAGGCTTCTTGACAAGACTCGATTATCCTGTGAGCTCTGTACACCAAGATGCCTGAGAGGAGATCACAACGGAGAGGGCGGGACAGTCACGGAACCTCACGCGCATCTCCATTCGCTCATTCACCGCGTGTCTCCTGCGTCCCTGCTCCGGCAGGCACGGGCAGGCACTGGTTTTGGTGGGGGGACGCAGCAGTGAGCGCACAGACATAAATCCCTGTCCTCCTGGTCCTTACAGCACACTACAAACACGTGGAGCGCTTAGGTTATACAGTGAGAAGTGCTAGGGGGAGAAGAAATGAATCAGAGGAGGAGGCGAGGGAGAATGTCTGAGGGCTGCTGGGTGGCAGCCAAGGCTAGATGCAAATGAGGAGGTGAGCCTTGCCACCATGTGCACCAAGAGAGCTCCAGGCTGAGGGGACAGTAAGAGCAAAGGCCTTGGGGTGGGGGGTGTCGGGTATGGTGGGAGAATTTCTAAGAGCATGGTGGCTCCCCGACTCTCCTTTTGTGGGTGAACCAGATGTGGCCTACATAAAATAGCAGTAAATCAGAAGTCTGGGCAACATCTGCATCACCTAGTAGAATAATTCCACTTTGGAATGGGAGTATATGCAACTGAGAGGTAAATTAGTCCATTAAAATAAAAACCATTGGGGTGCCTGGGTGGCTCAGTGGGTTAAAGCCTCTGCCTTCGGCTCAGGTCATGATCCCAGGATCCTGGGATCGAAGCCTGCATTGGGCTCTCTGCTCGGCAGGGAGCCTGCTTCCCCCTCCCCCTCTCTGCCTACTTGTGATCTCTGTCAAATAAATAAATAAAATCTTGAAAAAAAAAACAAGAAAACTGGACCAGATAAATCTTTCATATGTGAATATAATAAATCCAAACAATATTATACGTATATATGCCACTTTGATGTGGTTTGATTAGTGATAAATTAGGAACACACATGACATGAGAGTGCACAGATGTCATTTCTGAATCAAAAACTCAATTATTCATGATGATTCTCAGTTTCCTAGACCATCAACAAGCCATTACTTGATATATAAATTTGTCATAAATGTGCTTACTTGTTTTCGTACCAATTCACATCACTCCTAGGGTCTGGGAAATGACACTGACAGTGACTTGTGGCCCCTTCTTCTACTAGTTCAGTGAGCCCAATTCAGATGCTACTGTTTCGGTGTTCGAATTCTGGATTGACGTGGATGGAGCTACAATTTATTCTAGCTAAGCAAATAGTTTTACAGATACAGTAGAAATTAATAGTGTTATTTAGGAATCTGTAGAGAAAGGATTTTCAATAACTGCCATATATAGATGTAACAAATTTATTACTGAGCAAGGATTCTGGACCTAGAGGTTGGGCTTTTCCAAGTACTTTCCTGGGCTACGCTTGCTGGCCTAGATTGAGATATCACATAAGGTTAAAGTAATAAAAGGGAACTTCTAAAGGAAAGATGAACCTCAACTTAAGGAAATTCAGTGCTCCAAAAGACTGTCATTCTTGGGGCGCCTGGGTGGCTCAGTGGGTTAAGCCTCTGCCTTCAGCTCAGGTCATGATCTCAGAGTCCTGGGATCGAGCCCTGCATCAGGCTCTCTGCTCAGCAGGGAACCGCCCCCCTCCCCCAGCCGCTGCCTGCCTCTCTGCCTACTTGTGATCTCTCTGTCAAATAAATAAATAAAACCTTTAAAAAGAATAAGAAAAGACTGTCATTCTTTAGAAAACCGAGGAAATGGGTTTTGGAGGAAATGGAAGAACGGAACTATTCTATCCCAGGTGCAGGGGTTAGGCACTCTACCGGACTGTTTTCATTTAAACCTCACGAGACTTCTTTGAGATAGGTATTACTATGAGACCAGGAGTGGGCAACAAGTTGATCAAGGCTATCCGACAAGCAATGGGAGACTAAAGGTTCCAAACCAGTGGGGTTCTGAGGACAAAGCCTGGTTTTTCCTAAGTGATAACACCTGTAGACTCCTCCCCACTCCCCCACCCGCACCACCATTTTAAAAACCAGCAACATGAAAACATAAGCAGGGTGCAGGGGTGCATGGGGGGGGCCAGGTGGTTAAGCCTCTGCCTTCAGCTCAGGTCATGATCTTGGGGTCCTGGGATAGAGTCCCAGATCGGGCACCCTGCTCAGTGGGGAGTCTGCTTCTCCCGCTCCCTGTGCCCCCTACTCGTTCTCTCTTTCTTGAATAAATAAAATCTTTTTTTAAAAAAAGATTTATTCGTTTGACAGAGAGATCACAGCAGGCAGAGAGGCAGGCAGAGAGAGAGAGAGAGAGGGGGAAGCAGGCTCCCTGCCGAGCAGAGAGCCCGATGTGGGGCTCGATCCCAGGACCCTGAGATCATGACCTGAGCTGAAGACAGAAGCTTTAACCCACTGAGCCACCCAGGTGCCCCTCAAATAAATAAAATCTTAAAAAAAAAGAAGGAGAAGGAGAAAGAAAACACAAGCAGGCTGTATTTCTGGGGGCAACTGCTGTCTCACAAAAGCCTATTTACATTTCAA
>PISX010019147.1:0-38825 GCA_004024625.1 Mellivora capensis
TTTTTTTTTTTTTTTTTAAAGATTTTATTTATTTATTTGAGAGAGAGGCAGTGAGAGAGCATGAGCGAGGAGAAGGTCAGAGGGAGAAGCAGACTCCCTGTGGAGCTGGGAGCCCGATGCGGGACTCGATCCCGGGTCTCCGGGATCATGACCTGAGCCGAAGGCAGTCGTCCAACCAACTGAGCCACCCAGGCGTCCCCATTCAATGCAGTTTTAATCAATATCCCAGCAAGTTATTTTATTGCCATTGACACGTTGATTCTAAAGCTTATATAGAGGCAAAAGATCTAAAACAGCCAGTATAATAGTGAAGGAGAAAAACAAAGTTGAAAGACTGACATTACTCTACTTCAAAACTTATTATAAAGCCACAGTAGGGGCACCTGGTTGGCTCAGTGGGTTAAAGCCTCTGCCTTGGGCTCAAGTCATGATCCCAGGGTACTGGGATGGAGACCCACATTGGGCTCTCTGCTCAGTGGGGGGCCTGCTTCCTCCTCTTTCTCTGCCTGCCTCTCTGCCTACTTGTTATCTCTCTCTGTCAAATAAATAAATAAAATCTTTTAAAAAATTGAGCAATAAAAAGTTTCTAGGAATTTAAAGAGAAACATGACGGTTTGCATTTTGGGAAGAAGTCATTGCCTGATTCCCCTGGCCCAAGTCAAATAAATAAATAAGATCTTAAAAAAAAAATAAAGCCACAGTAATCAAAAAGCATGGTATTGGTGAAAGAAAAGGAAATAGATCAAGGGAACAGAATAGGGAGCCCAGAAATAGATCCACATATAGGTAGTCAACTGACCTTTAACAAAAACAAAGGGAATACAATAGAGCAAAAATAGTCCTTTCAACAGATGGTGCTGGAACAACTGGACATCCAAAGAAAGGAAGAAAGAAAGAAAGAAAGAAGAAAGGAGGGAAGGGGAGGGAGAGAAGAGGAGGGGGAGAAGGGGAGGGAGGGAGGGAGGAAGGAAAGAAGGAAGGAAGGAAAGGGAGAGAAGGAAAGAAATAAAAGAAAAAAAGAGAAAAGAATAATGAACACAGACCATACCCTTCACCAAAATTAATTCAGAAAGGATCAGACTTAAATGTAAAATGCAAAACTATAAGATTCCTAGAATATAATATAAGAGAAAACCTAGGTAAGCTTGGGTATGGTGACAACTTTTTAGATATGACACCAAAGTCATGATGCTTAAACTAGTGAACAAGCTATACTCTATCGAAGTTAAAAACTTAACAGATATCTCACCAAAAAAGATATACTAATTGCAAATAAGCAAATGAAAAGATGTTTTACATCACATGTCATTGTTAGCATTAAAACGATGATGAGATACTATTCTACACCTATTAGAATAGCCAGAATCTGGAACACTGACAATATCAAGAGCTATGAAGATTTGGAGCAATGGGAATGCTCATTTAATGCTGGTGGAATGCAAAATGGCACTCCCACCCTGACAGACAGTTTGGCAATTTCTTTTAAAACTAAACATACTCTTACCATACGATTAACACCCATTTTCTTGTATATTCACCCAAAGAAGTTGAAAACCTGTGTCCCCACAAATAGCTGAACAGATGTTTAGAGCAGCTTTATTCATAATTGCCAAAACTTGGAAGCAACCACAATGTCCTTTAGTAGATCAGTGGACTGATAAGCTGTGGTACATCCAGACTACAGAATTTTATTCAACACTAGAAAGAGAGAAAAGGAAGGAAGGAAAGGCAGAAGGAAGGGAGGGAGGGAAAGACAGACAATGAAAAGAAAAGAGAAGACAAAAGGGCTACATACCATATAATTCCAAATACATAACATTCTAGAAAAGGCAAGTCTATTAAAATAGTAAAAAGGTCAATGATCAATGATGGCCAGTTGTTGAGTGGAAGAAGAACGGATAGGTGGAGCATAGAGGATTGTTAGGGTAGTGAAAAAACTATATGATACCATAAATATGATAGAATATACAACATGAAGAGTGAATGGTAATATAAACTATGGACTTTGGGTGATTATAATGTGTCAGCATAGGTTCATCATTTGTAACAAATGTACTACACTGGAGGGGAATATGGATCCTGGGGAAAGTTATGTTTGTTTGGGGGCAAGGGATACAGGAAATTATGTATCTTCCCCTCAATTTTGTTATGATTCTTAAATAGCTCTAAAAAATAATCTTTCTTTTAAAAAGTTATTATTTTTTGTCCTGGTGCTATAATAACCCCTGAAAAGACCCATAATTTTTTTTAGAATTATAGCTTTAAAATTTTAGGTTATTTTAAAAATGGTGACATCAAATAAGTATTTGTTCAATACTTACCCATTTAAAAGTTAATTTAAATAATTAGGTAATCAAAATTATGGTGAAAACAAATATTAAGTATAAATATTTGTATGAAATCATACTTTAAATAATATATTCCTTCACTCACCATAATCCTGTTAAGCAAAGAAGGTGCAATTATCCCTATTTAGAGTTTCTATTTTTTCCCTTTTTCCTTTAGCCTTCATTGTTTTAAGTGATACACACTTCATTTATTGCATTAATTTTTTTTGAATTTTCTGTATCTTAAAATGGCAGTGAATTTTGTCTGCTTTGTCTCTCAGTCACCTGGGCCACTGCACGTAGTGAGCTGTCAATATTTATTTTTAAACTAAAGAATATAGGAAGAAAAGAAGGAATATAGATGAGAGAATATAGGTAAAAGGTAGGAAGGAAGGAAGAGAGGGAGGGAGGAATGAAGAAAGGAAAAGGGGGAGGGAGAGAAAGAGATAGAGAAAGAAAGGAAGAAAGAAAGAAAAATAGAGGGAGAAAGAAAGAAAGAAAGAAAGAAAGAAAGAGGGAGGAAGGAAGAGAGAGAAAAGAAAAGAAAAGAGGAAAGAAGAAACGGTCTTGCCTGGTGCCAGGCATATTATCTGTGCAGTGTTATGAACTGATACAATTTAATTAAATGGTTTTAACATCAGCCTGAAATAAAGAGATCTTGTCAGTGATCACCTTTATTTTCCCCCCACTTGCCCTGTGTGCTCCTGGAGTCAATGATCACCTTTAAAGTGCACCTTCAAGGGGCACCTGGGTGGCTCAGTGGGTTAAAGCCTCTGCCTTCAGCTCGGGTCATGATCCCAGGGTTCTGGGATTGAGCCCCGCATTGGGCTCTCTGTTCAACAGGGAGCCTGCTTCCCCCCTTCTCTGCCTGCTGCTCTGCTTCCTTGTGACCTCTCTCTCTGTGTTAAATAAGTAAATAAAATCTTTATTAAAAAAAAAAGGAACACCTTCAAAAAAAAAATAAATAAAGTGCACCTCCTTCATTTGTAGAGAGGGCAGTCAGGTACCACATACCAACAATTTTTACCCAAGGTATTACAAGTCAAAGTTATGTCACAAGAGGTTTGCTGTCATTAATATTTACAATATCTAAGCATGCAAAAATTATTTTAAAAATAAATTAGAGCAGATTAAAAATTCTCTCTCTAACATGTACCATTTTCATTCATGTGCTGACCTATTTTCCAGGAAGAAAGGAGAGGGGAACACTATACATAACATGGTGTTCATCCATGAGTGATCCTTGTACACATGAAGTCCCTTCATGTATGTAGTTGTGGAAATAGAAAGTGAGAACTACTGATGCTTCTCCCCGTATGTAGTCTTCCAGAGAGGACAGAATAGGAGTTCTATATGACTCCTAGAGTGTACAATGCAGAACAGAAAGGAAAATGTGGGGGAAAGTGGCCAATGGAACATGAATTGGCCAGAGTCCACAGAAGATTTCCATAACTTCATTCGGTCCTGAAATGAAAAGACAGAAATTCACTTTTGAAATGATTTCCAACATCAGCTTAAGATTTTCATATAAAATCATGTGTAGAACAATTAAGGAGCTGCTCGGGATGTTGTGATAAGACAAATACCTCAAACAATGAGAGGAAATTAACTAGGGCCAGCCTTAATTTGCCAAACTTATGAATCTTTTGATTTGTACTTTATATTCAAGAAAATGTTATTCTTATTTATACAAAAGAAAATACAGCAGGAGGTTAGGCAAACAGTTTTGAACATTTGGTATGTAACGCGTGTGTGTTTATATATGCAAGAGACGTACAGATGGTATAGAATGTGGTTAGAAAAGTTTAAACAAAATGTATTTCCAGTTTGCATTAGAATAAAATATTAGTAAGATATTTTCACAAAACCAGATGAGAAAAGTATTTTTAATGCTTATGATTAAAATGTTTTAAGAACATTTTAGAAGTCATGCAGTCACATTTTTTCAGAATACTAAGTATTCCCAAAATATTATATTTAAAGAAAATAAAGTACAATTCATATTATTTGTAATTAATTTCAGTTGTGGAAAACAGAAAATCCAAATAGCAACACTTACACAAGACAAAAATTTATTTTATTCATACGAAAATCAAATCTACAGTTTGGAAAATTAAGACTGAGATGGTTCTTGACAGTCTGAAGGAGCCAAAGACCTTTTTCTCTTTCTTTTTCTTTTCTTTTCTTTCTTTTTTTTTTTTAACCAGACATTTTTAACATGTAGTTTCCACATCATGGTCTAATATAATATCCTGAGCTCTCATTCTCCAGTCTACATTCCAGCCAACAGAAAGGAGAGGCCAACACAAGAGAATATACCCCAACTTTTAAGGACATGTTGGAAATCATATGTACCAATTCCTAAATCCTAACAATTCCTCTTGCAAGGGAAGCTGAAGCATTCATGTCCTTATTCTGAGAAGTTATGTTCCCATCTAAATACCAGGCCAACCATTAAATACAAGGAAGAATGCCTACTTGATTACAACTTGCAGCTTTTGAAATACATTTTAAATGGCCCAAAAGTCACAATTTGAAAGTGCAGCCATTTCCTGCCTCATGAGCAAAATTAGGATTCTCCACCATCATCCTATTTTGATTTGCAACAAATATTTTAACTTCCATGTTAGACAGCCAAATGCACACTTAAACAAAAAGTTTTATATGTGCATCAAAAACAATAGCTTATAGAATTTTTTAGAAAACTTTTTTATTTTGGAATTTTAAATTCAGGGTAAGTTTTCAAAAATGGTGTACAAAGTTCCCATCTCACCCTCACCTAGTTTCCCCTAGATGTTATTATCTTGTAGTACATGGCACATTGGTCACAATTAAAAACTCACATTGATAGGTTATTATGAAATAAGTGCATACTTTATTTGGATTTCACTAGTTTTTCCACTGATGTCTTTATATATATATTTATTTATTTTTAATTTATTTATTTTTAATTTATCTATCTATAAATATATATTTTATATTAATATATTATATTATTAACATAATATATAATTATTGATATAATATATTTATAGCTATATAAATATATGATATAAGCATATATAATGTAAATATATATATATATGTATATGTATATTCTAGGATCTAATCCAGGATATCACACTGCATTTAGTTTCATATCTTCTTAGTCTCCTCTGGTCTGTGACAGTTGCTGGGTCTTTCTTTGTTTTCATGACTTTGACAATTGGAGGAGTTCTGGTCTGGTATTTTGCAGAACTTCCCTTAATTTGGTTTTCTCTGAAAATAAGACTAGGCTATGAATTTTGGGAAGAATGTTACAGAGATGAAATAACTTTCTGATCACATCATACTTAAGACTATATGCCTTAAAATGTTTTTAAAAAATTCCTCCCAGGGACGCCTGGGTGGCTCAGTTGGTTGAGTGGCTGCCTTCGGCTCAGGTCATGATCCCAGCGTCCTGGGATCGAGTCCTACATCGGGCTCCTTGCTCGGCAGGGAGCCTGCTTTTCCCTCTGCCTCTGCCTGCCACTCTGTCTGCCTGTGCTTGCGCTCTCTCTCTCTCTCTGACAAATAAATAAATAAAATCTTAAAAAAAAAAAAAAATTCCTCCCAAAAATGGTCTCATTGAAAATATTTCCTGTCTGGTTTAATTAAATATCTTAATAATATAAGGATGGGGGGCACCTGGGTGGCTCAGTGGGTTAAGGCCTCTGCCTTCGGCTCAGGTCATGATCCCAGGGTCCTGGGATGGAGCCCCGCATCAGCGGGGAGCCTGCTTCCTCCTCTATCTCTGCCTGCCTCTCTGCCTGCTTGTGATCTCTGCCTGTCAAATAAAAAAAAAATTAAAAAAAATAATATAAGGATGACCTTGAAATGCATAACACAGAAAGTCAGTTTTAATCCTGGTACACAATCCAGATTTTTTTTTAAAGACTTTGTTTATTTAACAAAGAGAGACACAATGAAACAGGGAACACAAGCATGGGGAGTGGAAGAGGGAGAAGCAGGCTTTCCGCCAAACAAGGAGCCTAATGCAGGGCTTAATCCCAGGACCCTCAGACCATGACCTGACCTGAGCCAAAGGCAGACACTTAAGTGACTAAGCCACTCAGGCATCCCCATAATTCAGATTTTTAACAAAGTTTTATTTAATAGAATTCTTTTTTAGGGATTTTTTTTAATATAACAAAAAAGACAAAAATTAAGTTGTATGATATTGTCCAGAATAAGGTACTACCCCAAACAGTTTAAAGAGCTCATTATAGTAACTAGATTAAATATTTCTCCTATAACCTTTATTTCTGATAATTCTCTTAGTAAAGAAGCTTTGCAAAAACAGTAAATACTACGTAATTAGTCAAAACCTGCTCAAATTATGATGTATTCTATATTAAGGCATTCAACTTATCTACAATATCCTCCTCCTCATTATCATCTTCATCATTATGTAATTGTAATTCTCCTCATCTTACCACCATAAATTAAAAATGTTATCAGGTGATAACTAGAGATTCAGGTAGACAGTGCCCTGACTAATTGCTTTTTGTCTGGATTTTTCCCAGAAATGTATAAACTTATGTACTAATTACTAGAAGCTCCATAAGTTTGCAGAAAATCAATGAAGGATCATAGTTTTACTTGGTCTCTCTAAAGTGGGCAATTTTAAGGTGACAGCTGGATAGAAGGTGCAATGTCTCAAGTACTCTGGGAGATGAACAAAGACAGGCTGCGATCCTGACACACAGGAATAGCAATCCTCATTCCCAACAAGAGCTTGAGTCAAAATAGCTCCTGTTTCTAAATTACAAGGGTCATTATCTGAATTACTCTGAATACTCTTCTTCATTTCTTCACTATGTTGTTACTAATGCTCATTTGACTGATTATCAATTATACTTCATAAGTAAAAAGTATATTTTCATTATCAATCATTTAACATATTATTCAACCTTAATAAGTTGATACTTTTTATATTTAAGAAGTATAGTGAATAAATTTAGATTGCGTGCTTATGCTGCCTTATAGGTCATTTGTTGAGATTACTGCATAAAAGTCAGTTTTTTACATTAATATTAAAATCTAGTATAATCCATATTTAAGAAAGGAAATATAAGGAAACTTAAAGGTTGAGTGGAGTAATGACCATGTTTTCTTGATCTAAAAACTTTGCCTTCTTTTACTATTAGTCCTTAATAACTAAAAAAAAAAAAAAGAAAATTATACATACAAGAAGAAAATCACAGGGTCTACAGAAAAGTTCATTCATATAGTATTATTTTATATATGACCAAACACTTTTATGCTTTGAAACACAATATATTTTTATCTCAGTTATTTTTAAACTTCTTTAAAAATTACACTGCTCATCCTTCATCTTTATAACATATTGATTTCTTGAAATATCATTATGTTTTCTAAATATAACTATTATAGGATGTGAGGAAAGTGATGATAGCCATTTTGGTACTTACCAAAACACAGACTTGTGTGGAGTTAGCCTAGCAGAATACTAGTGGCCTCCTGTCATCTTTTATGTTCACAGAATAATAAAATATTTGGATATCCAATCTCTCTTGGTTTTAGGAAACATATAATTAATATGTAAATTTTAATATAAATATAATGCATAATATTCTTAGGAATTTAATAAGCCTTTTAAAAGGCATGACGAATCATTTAAAAAAGAATGAGAATAGTCACAGGACAAATGAAGTCCTATCGTTTGCTAACACTCAGCTATTCTCAGGCATTCCTTGAAAGCCTCTGCTTGATCTTGTACTGTGTTTCTGCATGAATCTGCCCGTCTTCTCATGACAACATGTAGTTAGTTAGTTCTTCTGGGTGCTTTATATGAATTCTGATTTTCCTCTTCATACATGGGAGGTGAAGATAATTAGGGAATCTTGACATGTAGACTTTAAGAACAGAAATCTATTTATAGCAACACAGTGTATCTCTCCTTTCCCAATGGGAAGAATACCATCAAGTTGCCACATCACCAGGGAGTGGACCCCCAGCTGGTATTCTTCAGGCTTCCTTTACTCAGTTCTCCAGCAAGCTTGCATTTATTCACATGGATTCTGGCTTTCTGGAGCAGCAAGGAGTGAAGGTACAATATGCAATCACTTTTCAAGTATTTGTACCACATTTTTTTTTTCCTGTCCTTTGGCTAAAGGAAGTCACCTGGCCAAGCCCAGATTCAAGGGGTAAAAATAAACTTTATCTTTTCATGAGGGAAGAGCAAAGTTATATTCTGATGGGGACTGCATGCAAGGATTAGAATAATTGGTGGTCATTTTCAGAGTCTACCACATACCCCAGTCCTAATTCCAATAGGTCTTAATCTCATTAAAAGTAGGATATGATAATTATATTTGCTACAAACTATTACTTATGTTGGTCCCTGGGTCAAATATGAAGTGGGACTGAGAAAGTTTCTTAAGCCCAACTGCCTGGCAATTGATGTATGCACTAATGCATAGAGGAAGATTAGCTCTTAATATTTGGGTTTTCAACTTAATTAAGTAGCTAAAATAGTAAACTATTTCTTCCCTTATAAATAATAAAAAAAATCTAACATAACATTTCTTCCACTGGGTTGTTAAGTTCTTGTCTCTGCCACTGCTTTCAAAAGGGCAAAGATGTATTTTGAAGCTTCAGCTTTGATAAAGACAAGAATCTTGCTTGGCACAACTAGACTAAAATATCCCACCCAAATTTTCCAAAATTAGAAGGACTTCAGAGTTTCCATAACTTTGGGTGCCAAAAGGCTAACCATGAGAACCACAGGAATTTTCACAGTAATGACAACATGCTTGATCCAGAGTTTCATATTTAGTAGTTCAAAATTTCATTTTGTAAGATGTTTTGAAAGTGCATTTTCCCATAGGAAGCAAACATCAAATATCTTTCTCCTAGACAAAGCAATGATGTTCACAGCATAGTTATATTTTAAGAAATAAAGCTCTTTTCTTAAAAGTATAAAACTTTCAAAAATAATATGCCTTTTTTCTTTTGAGTCCTTCTTTTAAAAATACATCACACTATGCGAATCTCCAGAGAATGAGTCAACAAGTTTAAGCAAGTATAAAGTATTTTAGGCAACCCAACATGCATGTGGTGTGGTGGTAAAAATACTGACGTTTCTGTGCACTGCCTTCTTGACACACATAGACCCCAAAATGGATTGTGGACAGGTCAGAGCAAAAATAAAGCAGTCCCAAAGCTGCAGATGTATGATTCAGGAGGTTGTATTGTAAATTTAATCTCCTTTCTTCAAGTCTCTAGGAGTCCATAAACATGTTTACTTGATGTAAAAATAGATGAGTTGGCTTCTGGCAGCCATAACACCTAAATGTAGACCTAACAGCCAGTGCATGGTTCCTTTCCATTGGAGACAAGCAGACCAACCAACCCAACCAAACTGATGACAAGTGTAAAGGACATGGATTGCATATGAGAGACAAGAAGATAAATGCTAACTATATGGGAGGAGAGATGGGAGACAAAATTAAAATCTGGGCTCTGGAGTTGAAGAGACGGTATCCAAATCTTAGTTGGGCCTCTTGTCATCTATAAGAAAAGGGCGCTCACTCCTATCCTCAATAACTTCACTAATTCATTGTGAATGTGAACTTCACATAACATTTTTACGAGTTATTCCTCCACAAGAATGAAAAACTAAGTGAACCTTGTCCTTTTCCTCACCTAACGCATAATGTGTTTCATTAGAATTTTTATAAATATGTTTTTAAAGGTAATTTGTAATGTTAAATATGTTTTTAGGATAATTTATAATTTTTAAAAAACGTACTAAAAATTTTTTAAAATTGTATAAAGGGAGGATATCATGAGACTTAAAAATTTTTTTAGAGCTTTGAGATATCAAGAAAACCTGAATTATAGAGAATTAATTTTTCTAATATGAAGAACTACATATTTTATTTTATTTTTATTCTCTTTTATTGAGATATGATTGACATGTAACATATTAGTTTCAGGTGTACAAGATAATGATTAGACATTTGAATATATTGTGAAATGACCACCATATTAAGTCTAGTTAACATCCATCACCATACAAAGTTACAAACTTTTTTTTTGTGAAAAGAACTTTGAAGATGTGCTCTCTCAGCACAAAAAAGTTTCAAATATATAATACAGTATTATTAATGATAGTCAGCATGTTTTACACAACATTCGCAGGACTTGCTTATTTTATAACTGAAAGGTATGCATTTTATATGATCAAAATTAATAAAATCCTACCAATTTTCCAAGTTAAGCAATGTGTCATACTCACAAAGTAAAAGGTCTTACCTGAGCGACTTTTCAATGGTTTCCCATTCTTTACTCAACATAGCACTTAATCTTGATTTCAAATTGTAGTTGATTGTTATATTTGTTATTTTAGAGGGAAGTTGAGATAGAGAAGGAGATGAGGATGGATATAGGAAAGGAAGGAGATGTAGAGAAGGAACAGAGTTTGAGGCCAGGTACAGGTCAACACGGAGATAGGGATACAGGGCAGAGCCAACAGAAATATAAATATTGTTATAGATATGACACTTTTAAACACATAAGGATATGTTATTCAAAATGCTTAATAACGTAAGAGAACCTGGACAGCTGAAAATTTTCTATGTTACACTCATGCTCTCATCTCCCTCAAGGCTGTTCCTCCCTTGACTTCTTGCTAA
The DNA here is from genome assembly GCA_004024625.1 of Mellivora capensis. Taxonomy (NCBI): domain Eukaryota; kingdom Metazoa; phylum Chordata; class Mammalia; order Carnivora; family Mustelidae; genus Mellivora; species Mellivora capensis. The sequence continues at coordinate 11,009 of PISX010019147.1, forward strand.
ATTCAAATTGTGAATGAATGGTTGCTAAGTCTTAAGAGTATTTTAAGAGACCATTTTTTAAAAGAGTTTATTTATTATTTATCTGACAGACAGAGAGACCACAAGTAGGCAGAGAGGCAGGCAGAGAGAGACATGGAAGCAGACTCCTCCACTGAGCACAGAGCCCGATGCGGGGCTTGATCCCAGGACTCTGAGGTCATGACCTGAGCTGAAGGCAGAGGCTTTAACCCACTGAGCCACCCAGGCACCCCAAAAGACCATTTTTGAGAAAATATTCCCAAAGCAGGTGAAGTTCAGCTGACTCCTCTTGCTAATTCTCTATGAAATCCCTGCCCTCTTCCCCCCACTGAGAACACTCTTTCAAGGTTGTTCTCAAACCTCAGCCTTCTAAATCAAAGCTTATGTCTTTCTGCACTCTCATTGATTTTCCTCTACAGTCTCTAGGCTTACTATGCTATATTATTATATTTATTATTATATCATTCTTATTAGTAGTATTTCTTATTAAAGTAATGATAACATTTTCAGTTTTTTGTCTGATATATCTTTGAATTCTGTTTTTTCCAGATGATATACCTCATCATTATCAATTTCTACATCTGATTTTCTTTATCTAACTACTTACCTTGTAAATCAATTCCATTACAGAGAAACCACTTGTTACAGAGCTGATAAAAAAAAAAAGCACAGAGAATTATTGGTTGAATGTCAATAAACACAGAGTCTCAATAAGCACACTTTGAGTCGATGAATGATTTCATTCACCAAAACACAGATTCATAAATTTTTTCAGTTCCAAGTGGCTATGGCTATATAATATATCATTACATTGTGTGGACGGAAATAAATACATTATGACCTCTCTCAAAATACCTACAGTTGCCTATGAGTTGCTGGGAATGTCCCAGTTTCTGTTGCACAAGAACAGATCAATTATGCTAAATTTAACATGAAGAAATTACTGCTGAGATAATTAGAATGTCAAAGAGCCTTCACTGCAGAAGAAAACCTCCCTTTATGATTTATTCCTGCATTGGATTATCACACCTCCTTGGTAAAAGCCATAGCCTAGGTTTTTACTACCTAACATTTTTATACTTCCTTATGTATGAATTTTATCTCACTGGAGATTTGTGCATGGAAAATGGACATCGTAAATCCTCAAGGGTATGCAGCATGTTCAAAGAACAAAGTGACAACTGAGAGCATGAAGTGGCCACTGGCTTGTCCTTTCCTCCCCTCAGTGTGTCCCTGCTTGGCCCACCAGAAGTAATAAACAGAAACTTCTGTCTTTCAGTGTAAACATAATTGAGTCATTTAAAAATTTAACTTAAAAGCTGCACTTCCATGTTCACTTATTCATTCAAGTTATCAATAAATCAAGTCATAATCCACTAAAAGCATCTAAGCTATTAAATGCTTTTAGGTTTAATTTTCAACGAACTCATGTTTTATTCAGATTCTGAGAAAAAAGTTTCATATTTGCTTCTTCAATGGATAAACCATTCCTCTTCTCTCACAAAGTATTTCATTTAAACTTCAGAACGAATTTTCAAAGTATGACAAAGATAAGCCAGCCAGAGGGCGGTTTTTATGTTACATCTGTAACACAACACCTTGCTAAAGATTGATTTCAACAGCATTGCTCATCTTTGTCTTAAAAAAAAAAATAGAATTGAAACTCTGGACTTTTTCAGAGGAAAGAGGCATTTCACCTCAACAAACTAGGAGGTAGAAAAGAAGCAAAATATTGTTATTTATTAAAGGAAACTTGATGTGTGACCCATAAAAAGAGACGGCATGACAAATTTTAGGTGGCAAGCTGTTCAAACGAACAGATATCTCAGATAGTTTCTTCTTCTCTTTATTTTAAAATGTGTTCAAGTCAATACATCACAGGCTTCACAATATCATTAAAGGATACTTCAAAAAGCAATTTTTCCTTGAATAGGCCTTGGGCCTTGGAAAAGTATTCAGAGAGGAAGATAGATTCTTTCACGTATAGCAGCATTTGTTTCTATCTTCATGAAAGCAGTTTTGTTTAGAATACTCTTTAGACTTTTCAGTTTTAAAATACGTTTATTGTTTTGTAGACATAAAGTCAGTAAAAAAGAGACTCTTAAGACACTGGAAAGAGAAAATGAGAATGTATTTTAAATTGATAGATTAAGTTTTTTTATAGACCTTCTGCTTTTAGAATTTAAATGTCCCTCGTGGATTAATTTGAGAGGTATTTTGAAAGTTAAAAAGTAATTTATTAATTACATCAGAAAAATAAAAAGATGCATTTGTGAAGTTAGTAGCAGGAATCACTTCTTCTGAAGATAAATTTAGGGTCAGAGAAGTCTCAAATGTGAAAGGCAGTAATTAATAGAGTGATTTCTCTGAGTAGGCATGAAAGGATGAATTACAGAATTCAGTTAAGAGATTTAGTCTTAGGAGAAAAAGGAGGAGCTTTCATTCCATTGTAGCCATGGGAAACATAGGATAAATGCAGTGATTCCTGGGTGGTTCAGTTGGTTAAACATATTCCTTTGGTTCAGGTGGTGATCCCAGGGTTCTGGTATCCAGCCCGACATCATGGTCCCTACTCAGCAGAGAGCCTGTTTCTCCCTCTCCCTCTGCTGCTCCCCCTGCTTGTGTGCTCTCTCTCTGAAAAATAAATAGATAAAACTTTTAAATGGAAAATAAAGGATAAAAGCAGGTAAAAATATACTTATTTACCTTTCAAATGTTTTCAGAAAAGTAGAGAAAATTCACACTTGTTGCCATAGAAAACTAAAGAGAGAACTGACTATGTCCAAAAGGAGTATTAGTGGATCTTACTGTTGAAAGCCAACTGGTGACCATGAAGTTATAGTTGCACTATCAAAAATAGATGTAGCTAAATCAGATAATTTGATCACCTAAAACTGGAATTTTCCTAGACAGTTCAATGGTAAGTTGGAATAAAAATGAATTTGAGAATAGTATCAGAAGAAAAAATAGTATACAGTGAAATCAAGGCTGAAAGATAATGAAGTAAATGCTGAAAAGAGGAGAAAAAATAAAAAGCAGAAAGGTCACAGCTGAAAGGTCCCTTTGAGGTCAAATATTAAATATTGTGGGTGTTTTGAGTGATGGGCATACATGGTCAGGGTATAATAACTTTGAAGTTAATATTTCAGAATGCTCACAGTGCTTGGTATTGACAAGTTATGCTGAATAAACATCTCAAGCACAATGAAAGTTAAGGTCACTGGCGAAAATTAGGTGTGTAAACAGCAAGTATCCTGGCTTCGGACAGATTTATCAAGTGTATGTGAAGTTGTCAGGGATGATTCAACTGGTGGTAAAGAGTAAGACCCAAAAGTACTCGGTGAACCAAACGCAGAAATGAGTAGGGCTCATAGGGATGGTGAGGTGGAGAGTGAAGATGGGTAATGCAGAAAAGAGGAGATAAAGAAACAAAGTAACATCCTCAAAAAACGAACATCCTCTCATATTTTCACATACCTCAAAACACGATATCTTCTTCAGTATAGCAACTCTGCTCTATGTTGAGAAGTATGAAAATGATTCAGAAATGATCCCAAAAAGGAGAACCACTGTTGGAAGGACAAAATGAGAAAAATAACAAAAAACTAACAAATTATTGAGAAAAATGAAGATGTTTTGTGAAGAACTGCACACTTTGATAAAGAAATTCGGTATATCTTGAATGAAAGTGGATGCTTCTGGGCAAGTGAATTTTTACTTTTATGGACAGAGAATTCTGTAATACCGTGGGCAGGATTTATCATTGCTTCATACTTGATTAAATAGCAGCCTAAAGGCAATGGAGTTCTTTGTTGGAGAACTTGCCTGGACTGCATATAACCAGCTGGCTGGGTATTTTGATGTTCAAGGATAATATATTAAATTTTGGTATAGGAAACATTGTGGCAACTTCTGGAAACTAATATACTCATGCATTACTTTTGAATATCCCACATATGATAATTAAGCAAAAATTCATTATTTGCGGATGGCTTTTATATTATACACTTGAGTCCAGATGGTCTTTCTTTTTAAAGACTATTTGATTTTTTTCCATGAAAGGTTTAAGAAAACTGATTTTCATGTGAAATGAACTGTGAATATATGAATAAATCATATTTTAAAACTGTCTGTGACTTAGTTTATTTAACTTATGCAAGAACAATGGTCAAATAGAGTTGTGTTGCTTCAGTTTTTAAACACTAACTTTAACAAAAGTAATGTCTAGAAGCATAATAATTATAAAACCTCCAAATGAAACATTTTTAGATTTTAAGACTGACAACCATCTTGATACTGATGCCTTACCAGCAACAAAAGGTGCATAGTTAACCATATAAAACCATATTAATGTCATGGTGTCCCCTAAAAAAAAAGAGAGATAGAAATTTTGCCATCTTGCCTTTTCTTTTCTTTCTTTCTTTCTTTTTTCTTTTTTTTTTTTTAAGAGAGAGAGAGCGAGTGCAAGGTTGCGGGGGAGTAGGAGTTTGGGAAGGGCAGAGGGAGAAAAAGAGAATCTTAAGCTGTCTCCATGCCCAATGCAGGGCTCATCTCACAACCCTGAGATCATAATCTGAGTCAAAACCAAGAGTTGAATGCTTAATGGACTGAGACACCCAGGTACCCCTTGCCATCTTGCTTTTGGCCTCTCATATCAGGGGCTACACTCTCAGCTATTTTATTCTGAATGACAGAGTGATATAAGCAACTGACCATTTTGTGTGAATGGTTGTGGTTTTTTTTGTTTTTGTTTTTTTTTAAATTTTATTTATTTATTTGACAGAGATTACAAGTAGGCAAGAGAGGCAGGCAGGGAGAGAGAGGAGGAAGCAGGCTCTCCGCGGAGCAGAGAGCCCGACGCGGGGCTCGATCCCAGGACCCTGGGACCACGACCCGAGCCGAAAGCAGAGGCTTTAACCCACTGAGCCACCCAGGCACCCCTGAATGGTTGTTTTTAAGTTAGGGTTATTTATTTTGGGTGAGTGTAATATTTTTGCCTACTTATTTTCACTATTATTGCTTACATTCTTTGTGTGTGAGATATTATATAAACTAATTGCACACTATTTCAGTATTTTTCATGTATGAGACTTCTAGGGGAAATCTGTCTGATAATGATCTCTAATTATGTTGGTAGAAATGTAAAATAATGCTATGTATAGGAGCTATGGTAAACGGTATGGAGGTTGTTCAAAAAATTAAAAATGGAACAATCATCAAACTTCTGGTTATATACTGAAAATAATTGAAATTGGTATCTCATATAAATATCTGCCCCCCATGTTCATTATAGCATTATTCATAAGAGCCATGATATGGACCAAGCGTCCATTGATAGATGAGTGAATGGGAAACATATGGTATATATTGGAATATTATTTGACCTTAAAAAATAAATTCTTCCATATGTGACAACACAGATGAACCTGTGAACATTATATTACCTGAAATGAGCCAGTCACAGAAGCACATGCTTTATAATTCTACTTACGTGATATATCTAAAATTGTCAAACTCATAGAAGAGTAGTGGCTGCCAGAGGCTGGGAGGTCTGTGAAATGAAGAATTATTCAGTGGGCATTAAGTTTCAGTTATGTAGATGAATAATTTCTAGAGGTGCATAGTACAACAAAATGCCTGTAGTTAACATTGTATTGTGCACTTAAAACTCAAGAAGGTATATCACATGTTAATTTTTATTAACACACAAAACAAAGGGATACTAAAAAACTTTGAGAGGTGGAAGCTACTAAGCCGGGGGGGGGGGGGGACAAGATGGCAGGGAACTAGGAGGAGTCACAGTTTCAACCTGTACCCTAAAGTGAGCTGATAACCTACCAAGGAAATCTGATCACCCATGAAATCAGCCTGAGATTAGAATTATACACTTCTGGATCTCTACTGGGGCAGAAGACGCCAGTGGGCAGGTAAAGTGGAGTGGGAATGTCAGACTGGTATCGGAAGATAAACAAAAGGGGGAGGGAGCCACCAGAGGCGACGCTTTGGAAAGTAATACCCCAATATGAGAGTGCCCTGTGACTGGGGACCAGCATTAACTTGGAGTCTGGTAGAAAGCACTCAAAAAGAGCAAAGGATTGTGGGGGGGAAATTGTGGGAGTCGGGACAGTTAGGGACAGGGGCTTAAGTCCCCAGACTGAGGCCAACCACCCGTGGCACTGAGCCAGAGAGAGTGCAGTGGAGAAACCAGGTCTTGGTCCCTGAACCGGGAGGGGTGCAGCTGAGGACGCATGGGGGGCAGCTCCTGTGAGGGGCTGGGAGCCTCGCCAGCTGGCAGAAACACAGCCTTTTTACAGTCCCCATGCATGTGCCGCACTGTGCTATCAGAGCCTGGGTTGCACCCCACACCGTCCCCTGAGAGAGGTGCATGCAGGTGCCAGCCGGGAGCTCTCGGTCCCCGAAAAGTATGAGTGCTCCCTGGCCACCCAGTGGGAAACTCTCAGTGTGCCATTGCTGCTTGGAACCTCTCTGGTGGTCTGGAGCTGCCCAGACAGCTGCCGCTATCATGCTTTTGGGTACAAGCAGAAGTTCCTGTGTCCCCAGGGACTGCGACTGGGAACATGCTCTGCCTGTGGCAGAGCTTATGTGCTCTGCAGCACCCAGAGGGGAACAGACTTAGGCTTCTCTCTGAGAGGGAGGTCTGGGTGCAGTTTGCTTTCCTCTAAACCTCCAAAAACCATCAAGAGCCACCAAGGGGAGAGAAAACAAACAAACAAACATAAAAACCTCCAGAGAACAAAAGCCTGAAAAACCAGTTTCTTCAGAGCCCACCTCCTTGAGGGGGGCGGGAGGACTTAACTCAGGAAACACTGCCTGAAAACCCACGTGGCAGGCCCCTCCCCCAGAAAGCCAACTGGGAAAAAAAAAAAACAAAAAAACAAAAAACAAACAAACAAAAAAGACAAGAGAAAAACCACCACTACTTCATAGATACAACTTTTATTTTTAATTTGTTACCACTATTCTGGTTCATTTTTTTACTTTTTAATTTTTTATATAGATATTTTTTAGCTTATTTACCATCACAGTGAGATGCCCAGTACATCAAATTCCATAATAACCTTGTAACCTGAACTTTTTGATACATATACCCATGTTTTTCTTTTGCTTTTCTATTTTTTAATTTTTTTAAATTTTACTTTAGTTTAGTTTATTTCATTCTTTTCTTTATTTTTATTTTTTAATATTCATATAGAGTTAAACTCCAAGGTAATCCCCTTTCCCCAATCAATGCTACCCCTATAGGTAAACCAATTTTTAATCCCCCATTATCTTAGGAAAGTTAAGTCCTTTAACAAAGATATAAAGATAAATCCAGGAAGAATCAAAATAACCTTCCTCGCCCACACTGAGAATTTATAACCACTCCCCATCTTTTTTTTTTTTTAAGATTTTATTTATTTATTTGACAGATAGAGATCAGAAGTAGGCAGAGAGGCAGGCAGAGAGAGAGAGGAGCAGGTTCCCTGCTGAGCAGAGAGCCCAATGTGGGGCTTGATCCCAGGACCCTGGGCTGAAGGCAGAGGCTTTAACCCACTGAGCCACCCAGGTGCCCCCCACTCCCCCATCTTTTTCTTCTGCCAGTGTTTCTGTGTATTTGTGTTTGTCCTGGTAGTATATAAATCTTATACTTGGGGTTCTTTTTAACGAGGTTCCTTTTTTTGTTTGTTTGTTTTGTATATATATATATATATTTTTTTTTTTTTTTCTCTTCTCATCATATCCTTTTATCAGTCTTTTTGTATGTCTGTTTCTGTTTGTATACTTCATAAATCTTACTTTGGGGCCCATTTGGGCTGAGCCTTCTCTCTTATCTTTCTTTTTTTTTTTTCCCCTCTCTCGCTCTCTTTTCTTTTTTCTCTCTTTCCTTTTTTTCTTTCATTTGGGTGGGGACTCTTGATTGCTCAGAAGCGTTCCAGGTTGCACCTTGACTGCACCATGGTCGATACATCCAGCTACAGCCATTCAGCCATCTCTCACCAAAATGACTAGGAGGAGGAATGCCCAACAGAAGAAAAATTCAGAGGATGGGCCTTCTGCAACAGAGCTGATGGATACTGACATAGAAAATATGTCAGAAAGGGAATTCAGGCTAACAATTATCCAGGCAATAGCTAGGTTGGAGAAAGCCATGGATGACAAAATGGAATTGATTAGGGCAGAAATGAAAGCCACCAGGGATGATGTTCACAATGTTAGGGCAGAACTGAAAGCCATAAGGCTTGATGTTCACAATGCTCTCAATGAGTTCCAATCTAATCTAAATTCCCTAAAAGCTAGGGTAACTGAGACAGAAGATAGAATTAGTGATCTGGAGGACAAGCAGATAGAGAGAAAGGATCAGAAGGAAGCCTGGAACAAACAGCTTAGAAGTCATGAAAACAGAATTAGGGAAGTAAATGATGTCATGAAACGTTCCAACGTCAGAATTACCGGAATCCCTGAAGGGGAGGAGAAAGAAAGAAATCTAGAAGATATAGTGGAAAAAGTTCTCCATGAAAATTTTCCCAAACTTGCAAATGGAACCAGCGTTCATGTACCAGAGGCAGAACGGTCTTCCCCCAAGATTATAGATTCTCAAAAGTCCTCAAGACACCTGATAGTAAGAATGAGGAATTATAATTGTAGAGAGACTCTCTTGAAGGCAGCTAGAACAAAGAAGCTCCTTACATACAGAGGAAAGCCCATCAGAATAACGTCAGACCTGTCCACAGAAACCTGGCAAGCCAGAAAGGGCTGGCTAGATATATTCAGGGCACTAAATGAGAAGAACATGCAGCCAAGAATACTTTATCCAGCAAGACTGACATTCACAATGGATGGAGAGATAAAGAGTTTCCAAGACTGGCAAGGCTTAAAAGAGTATGCGACCACCAAGCCGACACTGCAGGAAATATTAAGGGGGTTTTATAAAAGAGGAAAAATCCTAAGAATATCATTGAACAGAAATATAGAGACAATCTACAGAAAGAAAGACTTCAAAGATAACATGATGCCAATAAAAACATATCTATCAATAATCACTCTCAATGTGAATGGCCTAAATGCGCCCATAAAACAATATAGAGTTGCAGATTGGATAAAATGACAGGACCCAATCATATGTTGTCTACAAGAGACCCGTTTCGAACATAAGGATACACCCAGATTGAAAGTGAAGGGATGGAGAAGCATCTTTCATGCCAATGGGCCTCAAAAGAAGGCCGGGGTAGCGATTCTCATATCAGATAAATTAGATTTTAAACTAAATACTGTAGTCAGAGATACAGAAGGACACTACATCATCCTTAAAGGGACTATCCACCAAGATGATCTAACAATTGTAAATATCTATGCCCCCAATATAAGAGCAGCCAATTACATAAGAAAACTATTAATCAAGATAAAGAGTCATATTGATATGAAGACATTGTTAGTAGGAGATCTTAACACACCTCTCTCAGTAATAGACAGATCATCCAAGCAAAAAATCAATAAAGAAACAAGAGCATTGAATGACACATTGGACCAGATGGACCTCATAGATATATACAGAACATTCCACCCTAAAACAACAGAAAACTCATTCTTCCCAAGTGCACATGGAACCTTTTCCAGAATAGACCACACACTGGGTCACAAATCAGGACTCAACCGATACCAAAAAGAGTGAGATTATTCCCTGCATATTCTCAAATCACAATGCTTTGAAACTGGAGCTCAATCACAAGGAAAAGTTTGGAAGGAACTCAAACACCTGGAAGCTAAAGACCATCTTGCTTAAGAATACTTGGATCAACCAGGAGATCAAAGAAGAGCTTAAACAATTCATGGAAACCAATGAGAATGAAGACATTTCAGTCCAAAACCTATGAGATACAGCAAAGGCATTCCTAAGGGCGAAATACATAGCCATCCAAGCCTCCCTCAAAAAAACGGAAAAATCCAGAATATACCAGCTGTCTCTACACCTTAAAGAACTGGAGAATCAACAAATTAAACCAACTCCACACACAAGAAGGGAAATAATCAAGATTAGAGCAGAGATCAATGAGGTCGAAACTAGAGATAGAGTGGAATGTATCAATGAACTAGAAGCTGGTTTTTTGAAAGAATCAATAAGATCGATAAACCATTGGCCACACTAATCCAAAAGAAAAGAGAGAAAGCTAAATTAATAAAATTATGAATGAAAAGGGAGAGATCACAACTAACACCAAGGAAGTAGAAACAATCATCAGAAGTTATTATCAACAGTTATATGCCAATAATTTAAGCAACCTAGAAGAAATGGATGCATTTCTGGAAAACTATAAACTCCCAAAATTGAACCAGGAAGAAATTGACAACCTGAATAGACTGATATCTAGTAGTGATATTGAAGCAGTGATCAAAAACCTCCCAAAAAACAAGAGCCCAGGACCTGACGGATTCCCTGGGGAATTCTACCAGACTTTCAAAGAAGAAATAACACTTATTCTCCTGAAGCTGTTTCAAAAAATTGAAGCAGAAGGAAAACTTCCAGACTCTTTTTATGAAGCCAGCATTACCCTGATCCCCAAACTAGGCAAAGACCCCACCAAAAAGGAGAATTTCAGACCAATATCACTGATGAATATGGATGCTAAGATTCTCAACAAGATCCCAGCAAAGAGGATCCAACAGCACATTAAAACGTCATCCACCATGACCAGGTGGGATTCATCCCTGGGTTACAAGGATGGTTCCACATTCACAAATCAATCATATGATAGAACAAATCAATAAAAGAAGAGAGAAGAACCACATGGTCCTCTCAGTTGATGCAGAAAAAGCATTTGACAAAATCCAGCATCCGTTCCTGATTAAAAAGTTTCAAAGTATAGGGATAGATGGAACATTCCTCAACTTCATAAAATCTATCTATGAAAGACCCACAGCAAATATCATCCTCAATGGGAAAAAGCTCACAGTCTTCCCATTGAGATCAGGAACACGACAAGGATGCCCACTCTCACCACTCTTATTAAACATAGGATTAGAAATCCTAGCAACAGCAATCAGACAACAAAGAGAAATAAAAGGTATCCAAATTGGCAATGAAAAAGTCAAACTCTCTCTTTGCAGATGACATGATACTTTATGTGGAAAACCCAAAAGAGTCCACCCCCAAACTACTAGAACTCATAGAGCAATACAGTAATGTGGCAGGATACAAAGTCAATGTACAGAAATCAGTGCCTTTCATATACACTAACAATGAAAATACAGAAAGGGAAATTAGAGAATCGATTCCATTTACTATAGCACCAAGAACCATAAGATACCTGGGAATAAACCTAACAAAAGAGGTAAAGGAACTGTACTTGAGGAACTACAGAACACTCATGAAAGAAATTGAAGAAGACACAAAAAGATGGAAGACCATTCCATGCTCTTGGATTGGAAGAGTAAACATTGTTAAAATGTCTATACTGCCTAGAGCAATCCATACTTTTAATGCCATTCCGATCAAAATTCCACCGGTATTTTTCAAAGAGCTAGAGCAAATAATCCTAAAATTTGTATGGAATCAGAAGAGACCCCAAATTGCTAAGGAAATGCTGAACAACAAAAATAAAACTGGCGGCATCACGTTACCTGATTTCAAGCTTTACTACAAAGCTGTGATCACCAAGACAGCATGGTACTGGCATCAAAACAGACACATAGACCAGTGGAACAGAGTAGAGATCCCAGATATGGACCTTCAACTCTATGGTCAAATAATCTTCGACAAAGAGGAAAAAATATACAGTGGAAAAAAGACAGTCTCTTCAATAAATGGTGCTGGGAAAATTGGACAGCTATATGTAGAAGAATGAAACTCGACCACTCTCTTACACCATACACAAAGATAAATTCAAAATGGATGAAAGACCTCAATGTGAGACAGGAATCCATCAGGATCCTAGAGGAGAACATAGGCAGTAACCTCTTTGATATCAGCCACAGCAACTTCTTTCAAGATATGTCCCCAAAGGCAAAGGAAACAAAAGCAAAAATGAATTTTTGGGACTTCATCAAGATCAAAAGCTTCTGCACAGCAAAGGAAACAGTCAACGAAACAAAAAGGCAACCCACGGAATGGGAGAAGGTATTTGCAAATGACAGTACAGACAAAAGGTTGATATCCAGGATCTATAAAGAACTTCTCAAACTCAACACACACAAAACAGATAATCATATCAAAAAATGGGGAGAAGATATGAACAGACACTTCTCCAATGAAGACATACAAATGGCTATCAGACACATGAAAAAATGTTCATCATCACTAGCCATTAGGGAGATTCAAATTAAAACCACATTGAGATACCACCTTACACAAATTAGAATGGCCAAAATTAGCAAGACAGGAAACAACGTGTGTTGGAGAGGATGTGGAGAAAGGGGAACCCTCTGACACTGTTGGTAGGAATGCAAATTGGTGCAGCCACTTTGGAGAATAGTGTGGAGATTCCTTAAGAAATTAAAAATAGAGCTTCCCTATGACCCTGCAATTGCACTACTGGGTATTTGCCCCAAAGATACAGATGTGGCGAAAAGAAGGGCCATCTGTACCCCAATGTATATAGCAGCAATGGCCACAGTCACCAAACTGTGAAAGAACCAAGATGCCTTTCCATGGACGAATGGATAAGGAAGATGTGGTCCATATACACTATGGAGTATTATGCCTCCATCAGAAAGGATGAATAGCCAACTTTTGTAGCAACATGGACGGGACTGGAAGAGATTATGCTGAGTGAAATAAGTCAAGCAGAGAGAGTCAATTATCATATGGTTTCACTTATTTGTGGAGCATAACAAATAACACAGAGGACATGGGGAGATGGAGAGGAGAAGGGAATTGAGGGAAATTGGGGGGGGGGGAGATGAACCATGAGAGACTATGGACTCTGAAAAACAACCTGAGGGTTTTGAAGGGGCGAGGGGTGGGAGGTTGGGGGAGCCAGGTGGTGAGTATTATGGAGGGCACGCATTGCATGGAGCACTGGGTGTGGTGCAAAAACTATGAATTCTGTTACGCTGAAAAGAAATTTTTAAAAAATCTACTTAGCATTAAAAAAAAAACAACTTTGAGAGGTGTTGTATATGTTCATTACTTTGATTATGGTGATGACATCACAGGTATTTGCATATGCCCAAACCCATCAAATTGTACACATTAAATATGTGCAGTTCTTGAACTGTATCAATTATGCCTCAATTACATTTGTAAAAATAATGAATAATAGCTAGAATTTAAGCTTTATTCAATATTTGACAGACTTGGTCTTATTAAGGCCATTTTCCTTCTAGAGGTGTGAATCCATGTCCTTCTGTCTCCTCATTGCCTATATGTAAAATTTATCCCTTGTGTTCTTTTTTAACTTTTAGGTCAATATTTCTTATGATATTTTTAAATTCCAAAGGGTTTTTCCTTGTCCCAACATCACAAATATATTTTCCTATGTGCTTTTCATTAGATTTCTTCAGATTTAGAATTTTATAGGTATCACTTATATCTCTCAACCATCTGGGGGTCACCCTAAAATAGGAAAGAAGACAGGAACATTTATTTTTCTACATGAAGATACATAATTTCCTAGGCCATCTATTCAAATTTTCACTCAGAGATTTTTGTTTGGTTTTATGTCAAGCTTCCATTTGTTTTCGGATCTATTTCTGACCCCTCTATTGTGTTATATTAATCTATGTGTCTCACCCGACATCAGTAACACATTGTATTTTTCGCCTCTTTGTTTTTAGTTTGTATTAACTATGGCTCTGTAGCAAGTTGTATTCTCTATCATAGCAAGTTCCTTCTCTTAGATCTTTTTTCAACAAGTGACTTAGTGACTCAGGAGCATTTATTTTTCTATATAATCTTTAGGAGATTTTTGTTGTGTCATACACAAATGTCCTACTAAAAGCAAAATTGTAATTTTGTGTATGTGATCAGACTGGTGCAAGACTTCCTCCACTCCCCATGTTTGCAGACCTCAATAGCTCTGATCTATTGTTGAGACCCTTCCCATGCTTTAAAAAATAAGGACATTAGGATTGTGGAATCTGAAAGTCTTGCCATTATAGTCACATTCAGAAGACTGTCACATTACTATCAAGAGGAAATTATTGGGAGAGGGGAGTCCTTTTATTACTGCTTAAATAATAAGATCAGTTTAATGCTGTTGTGGAATACTCACTTTGCATTTGATAGGTAAATCTGGGAAGCACTTGATATTTTGGTAAAAAATACATAACATTTTCTGTTTTCTAGATTTTTCTATACATAACGGTTATTTCTGTTTCTTTTATTTTTGAAATGTTGTCTCCATTGAAATTTGATGTTAAGAAGAAGATATATAACATGCTTCACGGCAATCTTTAATTTTTAAAACATTAGCACAAATTATGGTTAGAATGAAACCATCCACTCTGATATGAAACATCCTTCATATTTGAAACTATACCACACAATTTCTATAAGACTATTTTTATTTCTATAAAATGCATTCTTTTGGCTGTCTTCATATTTGTCAGAATTGTTGCTGAGCACGTTTGATGAAATATTTGTATGTCTTTGGATCCTAGTACAGCTATTTCTGGGGGACATCATGGGAGTTACAGTGCCTGTGTCTTTCTATTCTACATAGATTCAAGGTGGAGATGGGAACAACACAAACAGGATGAGGTTAGGGAGGAATAAGTTCATGGTAAATCATATCAAGAAAAATAGAAACCTAAATACCAGGCTGGACAAAATTACATTTGCACAAGGATTTTAGAAAATGTCTGAAGGAAATGGTCACAGCTACTCTGGGGAAAATGAATCAGCATTTCACAAAGACATAAGGATGTAGTGACAGATTTGTGGCTAAAAAAAAAAAAAAAGATGTTTGCCTGTTTTTATTAACTACTCCTTCATGGGAAATAATTAAATCAACTGTTTTTTGGAAAATAAAAGCTTTTGTCATTTTTTTATTATCAGTTACAATTTTTAGATTACATTTTTGTTTTCTAAGGGATTTTAACTTTAACCTATGTATTTATACCTAATAAATATATGCTTATACCTAAAATATAGAATAGATAAAAAGGAAAATTATATTAAATACTCTTAAGCTTCATACACCAAATACTTGCCTTATTTTATTATACTAACAGATTTTTGTCTTCATATTGAAAATAGAAGGGGAGTAGATGACGTTAATGAAATGCTATCATTTTAAATTTAAGAGAGATAGGAGACCAGGGCACCTGGGTGGCTCAGTGGGTTAAAGTCTCTGCCTTCAGCTCAGGTCATGATCCCAGGGTCCTGGAATTGAGCCCCACATAGGGGTCTCTACTCAGCAGGAAGCCTGCTTCCTCCTCTCTCTCTCTGCCTGCCTCTCGGCCTACTTGTGATTTCTGTTAAATAAATAAATAAAATCTTAAGATTTTATTAAATTATTTTATTATATTTTAATAAATTAAGATTTTATTAAATCTTAACTCTCCACTTAAGAATTAAGCCGTCTGAACCTTGCCCAAAATGGGTGAAGGTAAACAATGAGACCATTTCATTTTGTGAACATTTCTTTTTTTTTTAAGATTTTTTTAAAAAATATTTTATTTATTTATTTGACAGACAAAGATCACAAGTAGGCAGAGAGGCAGGCAGAGAGAGAGGAGGAAGCTGGCTTTCCTCTGTGCAGAGAGCCCGATGCGGGGCTGGATCTCAGGACCCTGGGATCATGACCTGAGCCAAAGGCAGAGGCTTTAACCCACTGAGGCATCCAGGTGCCCCTGAACATTTCTTTTTATTATTAAAACCAATCTAGCACAATATTTGGATTGCATATAGGGTGATAGATATCATAACCATGCATATTTATTTCTTATTGTAATTTCCTCCTGCCTTCACATAACAAAATGGCAGGCAAATGCCTGGATAGTCAAATAGCTTTAGGTAACAAGTTAGAGTTTTTCACCTCATTGAAAGTCTACTAAGTTAGTAAAGCACAGAGATAATTTGGAGGACAAAAAATAAAATAGAAAGTGAACAGTTATTTTTTGCACATGTTTTAAAGCTATAGGCATTGCCTTATAATTATATTAGCTTTGAATACTATTAAGAATGCATGATAACCAGTACCTATTAATAAGAAATATGCAAAATAGGAAGCAGCATCCCATACTCCCAGAAAATCTTTCCTCCATCTTTCCTTTCCTTCAAAAATGCTCTATCTTTGGGCTCCTGGTTGGCTCAGCTGGCTAAGTGCCTGCCCTTGGCTTAGGTCAGGATCTCAGGGTCCCGGGATCCAGTCCTGAAATGGGCTTCCCTCAGAGGGAAGCCTGCTTCTCCCTCTGCCCCTCCCCTGGCTTGTATACTCTATCTCTCTCTCCTCCTCAAAAATAAATAAATAAATAATATTAAAAAGAAAAAAAACGCTCTACCTTGATATTTGAAAAATCAGTTATTTATAAATACTATTACAAATCATTTCATCTAGTTTCTTCTAAGTATTTTGCTCTTCATCTCTCATTGTACGGAAACTGCTCTTATGTTAGTCACTAATTATTTAGAGCCATCAAATTCAATGACCTGTTTTGTGTACCAATCAATCACTAGAGGCAGTTGATACTGTTTAAACTGGGAACCAATATATCAACAAAGACCCATTACTCACATAAAAGCACTGAAGAAACTCCATCAATTTTATCCTTGCAATATTTTTCTTCATATCTTTTCCTAGCCCAACAGAAATAGCTTAAT
Source organism: Mellivora capensis (assembly GCA_004024625.1). NCBI lineage: Eukaryota > Metazoa > Chordata > Mammalia > Carnivora > Mustelidae > Mellivora > Mellivora capensis. Next base: position 27,786 of record PISX010019147.1, read on the forward strand.
TTGAAATTCACATGATTTACTGTTAAAATCTCTGGGCTGATATTTCTGATTTCCTTGAGTTCTACCCATTCTAAAAATAACTGGTGAATATTTTTGGGATATAATGACAAATGCTCTTGTGCAAATTTCATCATTCAAGGTTTGAATTTTAGCTAATTAACTCAAATAATTCAATATTTTATTCAAAGAAAATGCTTAATTCAAACTAAATAACTGGTATCTTGCCTAATTTAATATTAATATATTTTATTTATATATGCTAATATACTTAAAATATATATTCTAGATACATAAAACATGCTAATTTCCCTAATAAAGTGGTCTTTGTTGACAAGGCATTAGCTCTGGTTCTTAGCACATAAAGGTTGTTTTAAGGTGTATGAAGTGATGAAACATGTAGGTATATAAGATGAAGAAAGGGGTAAAGTCCCACAATAAGAGCTATTGCTGGGAAGAACAGAATTGCTGGATAGAAATTTAATGTTGTACCTATGTTCCTTTTGTAAATATTGGTTATTTTAAAATTCATAATGGTAACTTATGTACATTATATGGAATATGTACAAAGGGTAGACTATGAGGAAATAACTTATAGTCAAAAGTTAGAAAATAACTTAAATTTTAAAAATAAATTATAATGTATTTAAACTTTTTCTCGTTATGGACACATGGCTTTTTCATAGCAAGGAGTAAAATATGAACATTCATTAGATATCTTAAATGAGAAAATCCAATTTTATAAGCTGTGATCTCTGTCAAGGGCAGAAGGACACTGTACTGATTGAAGTTATTTATTGTTTTTATGCATTTTAATTGGACTTGTATGAACTGAATTTGATTTTGAATATATGGAATAGTAGACTGAAACTCCTATTAGTACTCATAAAAATTGGATAAGTTACTGTCAGAAAACTATTCCAAATATATTTTGGGAAAAGAGAATTTTTTAACATATTCCTATACTATATCTTTCTATCTATTTATTTTTCTAAATAATTTTCAATATAATTATGTTTAAGAAATTTAAATACTGTAAGGAGTAGGTATTCTTTTGGTGATTTTGCACCTTAGTAATAATCCAAATTATATATTTTATTACATTTATATCACTATTAAATATTGAAATATATAAAATATATCATTATTATGCTATCTTTAAAAGTTGATTTAGCATTGAAGAAAGGGGGAAAAAGCTCTGAAACTCATCTCTTAATTTTATGACAACTTCATTTTGAATACTTAACATTCTTGGGTCTGTGTTAATTTTCAAGCCTCAAAAAATTACTAGGACTGCTGATGATATTACTATCCCTTTATTTAAAAATAAAAGTATAGGGTGCCTGGGTGGCTCAGTGGGTTAAGCCTCTGCCTTCGGCTCAGGTCATGATCTCAGGGTCCTGGGATCGAGTCCCGCATCGGGCTCTCTGCTTGGCAGGGAGCCTGCTTCCTCCTTTCTCTCTCCACTTGCCTCTCTGCCTACTTATGATCTTGCTCTGCCAAATAAATAAATAAAATCTTAAAAAAAATAAAAGTATATAAACTTAATAGTTACCACATGATTTATTTTGCTAATTTTATTAAATCTTCTTTTGATATATTTTCTTTTTAATTCCTATCTTCTTCACTTTCTCAATTACATACATTCTCTCATTTAACTATTAACCCAAGAAGTTCTAAGAAAAAAATGTATCCTTTGAATATTGAATAAAGTTGTAAAGACTGGGCCATACTTTTTACTTGATATTTTATGACTTAATGGTTCAAACTCCTTTGCAGGCATTCTAGGTAGCTTTGAGTCCCATTTGCTACAAACTTTAAATGACAGATCACTTTCCTGACATTATATTTTCTTTTCATTTCTGTTGTTCATTTCCTCAAAATGTTATTAGCCTTTTGTACTAACAACCTGACAGTATAAACTTCTCAGTTTGATCTATTGTGTGGGAATAAATTTAGCCTCAGTAAAAGCTGTTTTTCTTCTGACAACTCTAGTACTCACTGTTACCTTATGAAGAAAATCTCTAAAAACTGTGAAAGAACTTTCAGCATTTCATGGAATGATTATTTAGTAACTATGTATATAAGAACTGATTATAAGCTTGGCTATTTGAACTTAACTATACAACTTGTCCTTTCTATTTTCTTCATAAAAGTAATAACACATTTTTGGGTAAGCCTCAGGATATTATTTCACAAATCCTTAGTATAGAGTGCATACACAAAAAATCATAAACAAAGTCAGGTCTTCTATACAATGACTGATGTTACCAATAACCAAGCAACTATATGCTTTATGTGTCTACATAATTAATGTATGCAAAATGTTGCCTGAGATGGCATATTTTAATGTTCTCAAAACCATTGAATTGTGTTCTACAAATGGGTCCAATATATCATATTTGAATTATAAGTTAAAAAAAAAGAATCTGTTAAAAAACTGTTTCAAGAGGGACGCCTGGGTGGCTCAGTTGGTTGAGCGGCTGCCTTCGACTCAGGTCATGATCCCAGCGTCCTGGGATCGAGTCCCACATCGGGCTCCTTGCTCGGCAGGGAGACTGCTTCTCCCTCTGCCTCTGCCTGCCACTCTGTCTGCCTGTGCTCACTCGCTCTCTCTCCCTCTCTCTCTGACAAATAAATAAATTAAAAAAAAAAAAACTGTTTCAAGAAAGAATAGTATGAACACAAGCAAAGCTAACAACTAGACAGAAGTATAGTTCCATTATTAGCAGATCTGGATAGACTTAATTTTTATGTATACGTGTGTGTACATATTTATCATATACAAAAAGTGGTACAGAATGAATGTATACAACTTAGAGTTTGAAGATAATTGTATACCTCATGAAATCATCACCACAATCTATGTCATAAACCTATCACCTCTAAAAGTTTTTCTCAACCTCTTATTTATTATTATTATTATAACATTATTATTTATTTTTGTAATAGTAACATAAGAGATTAACTTCTTCACAAATGTTTAAGTATACATTACAGTATTGTTAACTATAGGCATTATGTTGTACAGTAGATCTCTAGGACTTACTCATCTTGTATGACTGAAACTTTGCACTGTTTGACTATACCTCCCCATTTCCCCATCCCCAGACTCTAGCAACCACCATTATACTCCCTGTTTTTATAAGTCTGACTACTTTAGTTTCATAATACAAGTGGAATCATACAGTGTCTTTTTGGGATCATCTTATTTCAGTTAGCATATATAGTATTCTCCAGGTCCATCAAGGTTGTTGCATAATGCCATGATTTATTTTTCATTTTTTAAGGCTGAATAATACCTTATTGATGTAAATACTACATGTTCTTTATCCATTTATCCCTTGAAGGACATTTAGATGGCTTCCATGTCTTGGCTATTGTGAATAATGATGCAATGAACATTGGAGTGCAGATATCTCTTCAACAACTTGATTTTAATTGCTTTAAATTTAGTGTGGTTTTGGTATAAAAACATACATAGACCAATGGAATAGGATAGAGAGTCTAGAAATAAACCCACATGCATATGGTTAGCTTATCTTTGACAAGTGTTCCAGGACTACACAATGAGGAAAGAAAGGAAAGTTTCTTCAATAAATGATGTTGGGGAAACTGGTTATCCATATGCAAAGCAAAATAAAACCAATTTAAAATGGATTAAAGACAGGGTGCCTGAGTGACTCAGTCAGTTAAGCAACTGCCTTCAGCTCACATCATCATTCTGATGTCCTGAAATTGAGCCCCACATCTGGCTTCCTGCTTCTCCCTCTCCTTCCTGCTCCTGCTCTCTCTCTCTCTCGCTATCTCTGTCCCTCTTTCAAATAAATAAATAAATAAATAAATAAATAAATAAAACCTTTTAAATGAATGAATGAATGAATAAATAAATAAAATGGATTAAAGACTTAGATGTGAGACCCAAAACCATAAAACTCTTAGAAAAAAGCTCCTAGGGAAAATGCTTCTTGACATTGGCGTTGGCAACTATTTCTTGGGTACTAACCAAAAGCACAGGCAACAAATGCAAAAATAGGTGAATGGAATTAAGTTAAGCTAAAAAGTTTCTATTAGTAGAAAAAAAGAGAAATTAAAGGAGAAGACAACCTAAGTAATGGGAGAATATATTTGCAAACCATATATCTGTTCAAGAACTGACACTCAAAATGTATAAGGAATTCCTACAATTCAATAGCATAAAACCAAATAACTCAATTGAAAAGTGGGCAAAGGAACAGAATAGATATATCTCCAAAGAAGACCAAAAAATCGTTAAGAGGTATAAGGAAGGATAATCAACATCGCTAATTATCAGGGAAATGCAAACCAAAACCACAATGAAATATTTCTTCACACCTAATAGATTAGCTATTATCAGACAACAACAACACAAAGGATGAAAAATATTGGAGAGATGTGAAGAAAAAAAGCCTCTTACACACTGTTGTAGGAATGTCAATTTGCACAGCAACTATGGAATACAGTATGGCCATTCCTCAAGATACTACTAAAACTAGGGGCACCTGGGTGTCTCAGTTGGTTATGCATCTGCCTTCAGCTCGGGTCATGATCCCAGGGTTCTAGGATTGAGTACCACATTAGGCTCCCTGGGAGTTGGGAGTCTACTTCTCCCTCTCTCTCTGCTTGCCACTCTGCCTCCTTGTGGTCTCTCTTTATCTCTCTGTCAAATAAATAAATAAAATCTTTTAAAAAACCTACTAAACATACTAAAAAATAAAACTACCATATGGGAGATGGTGGAGGAGTAGAAAACCTAAATTTAATCTTGTCACAGTAATTCAGCTAGATAGTTATCAAACCATTCTGAACACCTATGAACTCCACAGGAGATTGAAGAAAAGAATAGCAGTATATTCTATGAACAGAAAAGTGACCACTTTCTGGAACATAGGGCATATAGAGAAGTGAATCTGAGGTGATATTTGGGAAGATAGACCATGGGGGGGGGCAGGGGGAGGAAGCCTCGATCAGCCATCTCCGGGCAAATGATAGAGCAGTGGGGCACAAAATCAGAACTTTCAGAAGTCCACTCTGCAGAGGGATGTCATTCCAGGGGCTAAGTGGGGGAGGGGGGGTTGCAGCACTCACTGGGATAATATGGTCTCAGGACCCTCAAGGTCACAGAAAGACCAGGGGTGCCTGAGTGTGGCAGAGCTCCCAGGTATGGGAGTAGGGAGGCTGGCTGCAAAGATGGAGCTGAGGAGTGGGTTCTCAGCTTGGGGTTCCCATAGACCATGATCTGAGACACAGTTGGACCACTACTATTTGAGCAGGAACCCCACAAGTGGGAGATCCAAGAAGACTCCCCTTCCTCTCCTGGGAGGAGCAACACAGGAGCACACTGCAGGAATCTGCTGGGTTTGGAGACTCCAAAGGGACCATATGCCAAAGATAGACATGCTTGGTCACAGACCAGGTGAGTACAAAGTGGGGCCAGAGACAAGAGAGACAGAAGTGATTGACTACTTTTCTCTGAGGGCTCACTGAAGAGGGGGACCCCAACCTTCAGCTCCACTGGGACCAGAGATTGGGAGACCACCATTTTCATTCTCATCCTCTAAAGCTGTATGGAAAGTTTTCAGGGAACAAAAGATACTGAGAGCAAACCCAACCAGATTACTTAGCCTGGCCCCTGGTAAGGGTGGTGCAATTCTGCCTCAGGCAAAGACATTTGAGAATCACTGCAGGGGGCCCCTCCCGCAGAAGATCATCAAGAACTTCCAGCCAAGACCAAGTTTACTGATCAGTGAGAACTGCAAAACTCCTGAGGTAGGGTAATACACACTTGGAATTCACGGATTCTCCCCCATGATTCTTTAGTCTTTCAAAGTTAATTTTTAAAATTTTCTTTTTCCTTTTTTTATTTTTTGTATTTTCTCTTCTTTCCTTTTCAACCAACTTCTTACCAATTCCTTTTTTAAAATCTTTTTTAATTTCATTTTTATAGTCATTTTTTTTATATTGGAGCAAATTATAGCAGAGAACTTTCTCAGTTTGGGGAAAAGAACAGGCAACAAAATCCAGGAGGCACAGAGAGCCCCCTCAAAAATCAATAAAAATAAGTCCACACCTCAATATCTAATAGTAAAACTTACAAATCACAGAGACAAAGAGAAAACCCTTAAAGCAGCTTGACACAAGAGATCTGTAACCTAAAATGGTACAAACCTTAGATTGGTAGGAGACCTAGCCACAGAGGCCTGGCAGGCCAGAAAAGACTGGCATGATATATTTAGGGTACTAAATGAGAAAAATATGCAGTGAAGAATAGTGTATCCAGTTAGGCTGTTATTGAAAATAGAAAGAGATAAGGAGCTTCCAAGACACACAGAAACTACAAGAATTTATGATGACTAAATCAGCCCTATAAGAAATATTGAAAGGGGTCCTCCAAGCAAAGAGAGAGCCTAAAAGTAACATAGACCAGGAAGGAACCCAGAGACAATATACAGTAACAGTCACCTTACAACAATGCAATGGCACTAAATTAATATCTTTCAATAGTTACCCTGAATGTAAATGAGCTAAACAGCCCAATCATAGGACACAGGGTATCAGATTGGATTAAAAAGAAAATCAATAAGCTATCTGGAAGATACTCATTTTAGACCCTAAGACACCTCCAGATTTAAAATGAGAACATGGAAAATTATTGACCATGCTAATGGACATCAAAAGAAAACTGTGGTGGCAATCCTTATGTCAGACAAATTAGATTTTAAACCAAAGGCTATAAGAAAAGATGAGGAAGGACACTATATCATATTTAAAGAGTGCCTCCAACAAGAAGATCTAACAATTATAAATATTTATGCTCCTAATATGGCAGCAGCCAATTATGTAAGCCCATTAATAACAAAATCAAAGAAACACATGGACAATAATACAGTAACAGTAGGGCACTTTAACATCCCCCTAACTAAAATGTACAGATCATCTAAACAAAAGATCAACAAGTAAATAAGGGATTTAAATAAAACACTGGACTAGATGGACTTCGCAGATACATTCAGAATATTCCATCCCAAAGCAACAGAATGCACATTCTTCTCTAGTGCACATGGAACATTCTCCAGAATAGATGAAATCCTGGGTCACAAATCAGGTCTCAACCAGTACCAAATGACTGAGATCATTCCCTGCATGTTTTCAGACCACAATGTTTTGAAACTTGAACTCAATCACAAGAAGAAAGTTGGAGAGAACTCAAATACATGGAGGCTAAAGAGCATCCTACTCAAGAATTAATGGGTCAACCAGGAAATTAAAGAAGAATTAAAAAAAAATCATGGAAACAAATCAAAATGAAAACACAACTGTTCAAAATCTTTGGGATGCAGCAAAGGTGGTCCTAAGGGGAAAGTACATAGCAATACAAGCCTTTCTCAAGAAACAAGAAAGCTCTCAAGTATACACCTAATCCTACACCTAAAGGAGCTGGAGAAAGAACAGCAAAGAAAGCCTAAACAGAGCAGGAGAAGAGAAATAAAGATCAGAGCAGAAATCAATTAAACAGAAACCAAAAGAACAGTAGAACAGATCAACAAAAGCAGGAGCTGGTTCTTTGAAAGAATTAATAAGATTGATAAACCTCTGGCCAGACTTATCAAAAAGAAAAGAGAAAGGACCCAAATTAATAAAATCAAGAATGAAAAAGGAGAGATCATAGCCAACACCAAAGAATACAAACAATTTTAAGAAAATATTATGAGCAACTATATGCCAGCAAATTAGACAATCTGGAAGAAATGGGTGCATTCCTAGAGATGTACAAAGTACCAAACTGAACCAGGAAGAAATAGAAAACTTGAACAGACTCATAACTAGCAAGGAATTTTAAGAAGTAATCAAAAATCTCCCAACAAACAAGAGCCCAGGACCAGGTGGCTTCCCAGAGGAATTCTACCAAGCATTTAAAGAAAAATTAATACTTTTTACTTATTATTATTTATTTATTTATTTTTATTTATTTCTGAAACTGTTCCCAAAAATAGAAATGGAAGAAAAACTTCCAAACTCATTTTTTGAGTCCAGTGTTACCTTGATCCCAAAACCAGACAAAGGCCCCATCAGAAAGGAAAATTACAGATCAATATCCCTCATGAACATGGGTGCAAAAATTCTCACCAAAATACTAGCCAATACGATCCAACAGTACATTAATTACTTCTTGTAATACAATACATTAATTCAAGATCAAGAACCATATGATCCTCTCAATAGATGCAGAAGAAGCATTTGACAAAGTACAGAATCCTTTCTAGATTAAAACTCTTCACAGTGTAGGGATAGAGGGTATCATATCATAAAATATATCAGTATCATAAATTATGATAAATATCATATTTAAATTTATATAAGTGATAAAGAAATATTTACCATAAATATCATAAACCTCAACATCACAAAAGCCATCTATGAGAAACCCACAGAGAATATCATTCTCAATGGGGAAAAACTGAGAGCTTTTCTCCTAATGTCTGGAACACAGCAAGGATGTCCACTATCACCACTGCTATTCAACATAGAACTGGAAGTCCTAGCCTCAGCAATCAGACAAGAAAAAGAAATAAAAGACATCCAAATCAGCAAAGAAATTGAACTCTCACCCTTTGCAGGTGATATGATACTTTATGTGGAAAACCCAAAAGACCCCACCCCAAAACTTCTAGAGCTCATGTATAAATTCAATAAAGTGGCAGAATATAAAAATCAATGCACAGAAATCACTTGTATTTATATACACCAACAACAAGATAGAAGAAGAAGAAATTAAGGAACTGATTCCATTTACTATTGCACCCAAAATCACAAGATACCTAGGAATAAATCTAACTAAAAAGAAAAAGAATCTGTACTCAGAAAACTATAGAATACTCATGAAAGGAATGAGCAAGACACAAAGAAATGGAAAAATGTTCTCTGCTCATGCATTGGAAGAACAAATATTGTGAAAACGTCCATGCTACCTAGAGCAATCTACACATATAATGTACTCCCTATCAAAATACTATCAGCTTTTTTCAAAGAAATGGAAAAAATAATCCTAATATTTGTATGCAACCAGAAAAGACAGAATATCCAGAGGAATGTTAAAAAAAGAAAAGCTAACCTGATGGCATCACAATTCCAGACTTCAAGCTCTGTTACAAGGTTGTAATCATCTTGGCAGAATGGTAATGGAACAAAAACAGACATATAGTGCAATGGGACAGAATAGAGAGCCCAGAAATGGACCCTCAACTCTATGATCATCTAATCTTTGATAAATCAGGAAAGAATGTCCAATGGAAAAAGAGACAGTCTCTTTAACAAATAGTGTTGGGAAAATTAGACAACCACATGAAGAAGGACAAAACGGGATCATTTCCTTACCCCCCACACAAAAATAGACCCAAAATGGATGAAATACCTTAATGTGACACAGGTAGCCATCAAAATGGTTGAGAAGAACACAGGCAGAAACTTCTTTGACCTCACCTGCAGCAACATTTTCTAGAAACATCAGCAAAAGCAAGGTAAGCAAGGGCAAAAATGAATTATTGGGACTTTATCAGGATAAAAAGCTTTTGCACAGCAAAGGAAACAGTCAACAAAACGAAAAGACAACCTACAGAATGAGAGAATATATTTGCAAATGACATATCAGATAAAGGACTAATATCCAAAATCTATAAAGAACTTAAGAAACTCAACACCCAAAGAACAAATAAGTGGACAGTAAACATGAACAAACATTTCTGCAAAGAAGACATCCAAATGGCCAACAGACACATGAAAAAGTTCTCAACATGACTCAGTATCAGGAAAATACAGATAAAAACCACAGTGAGATATCAACTCACACCAGTCAGAATGGCTAAAATTACAAGTCAGGAAATGACAGATGTTGGTGAGGATGTGAAGAAAGGGGAACCCTCCTACACTGTTGGTGAGAATGCATGCTGGTGTAGCCACTCTGGAAAACAGTATGCAGGTTTCTCAAAAAGTTGAAAATAAAGCTACCTTCCGTCCCACAATTACACTACTGGGTATTTATTTACCCCAAAGATACAACTTCAGTGATCCAAAGGGGCACATATGCCCCAATGTTTATAGCACCAATGTCCACAATAGTCAAACTATGGCAAGAGCCTAGATTTTGATCAGTAGATGAATGGATAAAGAAGATTTGTTATGTGTATACAATGGAATATTGTGCAGCCATCAAAAATGAAATATTTCCACTTGCAATGACACGGATGGAACTAGAGGGTATTATGCTAAGCAAAATAAATCAGTCAGAAAAAGACAATTATCATATGATCTCACTGATATGTGGAATTTGAGAAACAAGGCAGAGGATCATGGAGGAAGAGAGGGAAAAAAATGAAATGGATGAAACCAGAGAGAGATAGAGAAAAACTATAAGAGACTCTTAATCTCAGGAGACAAACTGAGGGTTGCTAGAGGGTTGGGGTGGGATGGATGGAGTGGTTGGGTAATAGACTTTGGGGAGGGCATGTGCTATGGTGAACACTGTGAATTGTGTAAGACTGATAATTCATAGACCTGTACCCCTGAAACAAATAATACATTATTTGTTAATTTAAAAAATTAAAAAAAAAGAACTACCATATGGACTCTTTTTTTTAAAGTCTATTTCTTTTTTTTTTTAATTTATTATTTTTTTAATTTCTTTTCAGTGTAACAGAATTCATAGTTTTACACCACACCCAGTGCTCCATGCAATGCGTGCCCTCCACAATACCCACCACCAGGCTCCCCCAACCTCCCACCCCCCGCCCCCTCAAAACCCTCAGGTTATTTTTCAGAGTCCATGGCTCTCATGGTTCATCTCCCCCCCAATTTCCCTCAACTCCCTTCTCCTCTCCATCTCCCCATGTCCTCCGTGTTATTTGTTATGCTCCGCAAATAAGTGAAACCATATGATAGTTGACTCTCTCTGCTTGACTTATTTCACTCAGCATAATCTCTTCCAGTCCCCTCCATGTTGCTACAAAAGTCGGGTATTCATCCTTT
>PISX010019148.1:0-38818 GCA_004024625.1 Mellivora capensis
TCACCACTCTTGTTCAACATAGTATTAGAAGTCCTAGCAACAGCAATCAGACAACAAAGAGAAATAAAAGGTATCCAAATTGGCAAGGAAGAAGTCAAACTCTCTCTCTTTGCAGATGACATGATACTTTATATGGAAAACCCAAAAGACTCCACCCCCAAACTACTAGAACTCATACAGCAATTCAGTAATGTGGCAGGATACAAAGTCAATGTACAGAAATCAGTGGCTTTCTTATACACTAACAATGAAAATACAGAAAGGGAAATTAGAGAATCTATTCCATTTACTATAGCACCAAGAACCATAAGATACTTGGGAATAAACCAAACCAAACCAAACCTACACAAAGAATCTGTACTTGAGGAACTACAGAACACTCATGAAAGAAATTGAAGAAGACATAAAAAGATGGAAGACCATTCCATGTTCTTGGATCGGAAGAGTAAACATTGTTAAAATGTCTATACTACCTAGAGCAATCTATACTTTTAATGCCATTCTGATCAAAATTCCACCAGTATTTTTCAAAGAGCTGGAGCAAATAATCCTAAAATTTGTATGGAATCAGAAGAGACCCTGAATCACTAAGGAAATGTTGAAAAACAAAAATAAAACTGGTGGCATCTCATTACCTGATTTCAAGCTTTACCACTCTTTTCTTTTTAACAATGTTGGCACAACTTCTTTGCTTTCAATGCAGATCTTCTGTCACATCCCTGATTTAAAGGCTTTTTGATGGACCATCATCAACTTTTCTGGTCTGGAATGCCCTGGGCTCTGCCTGCTCTGCCAGCCGTCTCCCTCTCTCTTTCCCAGAGTCTCCACTCTGTGCGCTCCCAGCTCATGTTGCAGACCATGCTGTTCCTTTGTCTCTGCCTTTCCTTCTGCCCTTTCTCTGCCTGAAATGTTCCTTCCCCACTGGCATCTTCCATGTCTGCCTGAGAGCCTCCTGCTCATTCTCCCGGTCCTCTGCTGGCAGGGAGTCTCTCCTTCTTCCTCCGCCAGGGCTGAATTTGTCATGCTCTCTTGCACTCTGGGGACTCCCGTTACAGCATTCATCACGGAGCATTTGAAATTGTTGTTTGCTGGCATGTCTTCCAATTGGGGTACAAGCTCCTGAGGGCAGGAAGTGCACTGAGGAGAAGGTGTCCAGGGCTAAGACCAGAGCTGTGGTCCTCAAGCTCTTTGGTCTCAGGATCCCTTTACACTCTGAGAAATTACTGAGGGCCTCCAGGAGGTTTTTGTTAATCTTGTGGGTAAACATCCATTGATATCTACCATGTTGGAAATTTAAACTGAGAGATTTAAAAATTATTAATTCCTTTAAAATCAACACAAATAAACCCATTACCTGCTACTATAAGTGATACAATTTTATATAAAATAACTTTTTCAAAATTAAAACAATGTAGCAAGAAGGCCATCGTTGTTTTACATTTTTAGGGCGCTCTTTTTTTTTAAATTGTGGTAATGTTATCTCTTTATTTATTTACTTAGTTACTTATTTTTTCTCATTAACATATAATGTATTATTTGCCCCACGGGTACAGGTCTGTGAATCGTCAGGCTTACACACTTCACAGCACTCACCATAGCACATACCCTCCCCAATGTCCATAACCCAGCCACCCTTTCCCTACTCCCCCAACCCCCAGCAACCTTCAGTTTGTTTTGTGAGATTAAGGGTCTCTTATGGTTTGTCTCCCTCCCAATCCTACCTTGTTTCATTTTTTCCTTCCCTACCCCCCACAACTCCCCACACTGCCTCTCAAATTCCTCATATCAGAGAGATTATATGATAATTGACTTTGTCTGATTGACTTATTTTGCATAGTATCCTCAGCATAATATCCTCTAGTTCCAACCATGTCGTTGCAAATGGCAAGATTTCGTTTCTTATGATGGCTGCATAGTATTCCATTGTGTGTGTGTGTGTGTGTGTGTGTGTGTATACCAGTCACATCTTCTTTATCCATTCATCTGTTGATGGACATCTAGGCTCTTTCCATAGTTTGGCTATTGTGGACATTGCTGCTATAAACATTCGGGTGCATGTCCCCCTTCGGATCACTACATTTGTATCTTTTTTTTAATTTTTTTTTTGCATATCACAACAGATTCACAATTTTTTAATTCAATTTTTTATGAATTATTTTTATTAACATATAATGTATTATTTACCCCAGGGGTACAGGTCTGTGAATTGTCAGGCTTACACACTTCGCAGCACTCACCATTTCACATACCCTTCCCATATCTTTAGGGTAAATACCCAGTAGTGTGATTGCTGGGTTGTAGGGTGGCTCTATTTTCAACTTTTTGAGGAACCTCCATGCTGTTTTCCAGAGTGGCTGCACCAGCTTGCATTCCCACCAACAGTTAAGACACTCTTTTAACGTCTGACTCATTGTGAGTGGATAGCTGGATTCTCAAAACTGCCCCTACATTCCATTCAGATCAGTGGGACCGTCTATGCAGACAGTCCGCCTTAATTGTGGCTGGTTTTCTACACCAAAACTTGACAGGCCATAGTTTCTCACATGCCATCATAGTGTGAAAACGTAAACTTAACGGGGACAAACTTTTTGTTCTGTTACTCAGAATGCCTGGTAAATCCCGAATTCTGAATAACAGGTTTTCAGTTGTTCTTTTTAAGTAAAAATGGTGCTCAGCGAAAAGAAATGACTAGTTCAGCTTGCTGTTCGGTCGCAGTGTGCTCTTCTGTGAGACCGACCGTGTACTCAGGTGCGACACGAGAGCTTCAGGTGTACTTGGTTTCTTGTGATAGAATATTAGAAAGGTAGGGACACAGGGTCAAAATTTACTAAAACTAATATTTACTGCTTCATCAAGGGTATGCCTAAGTGAACCTGGCATTTATCTTCCTTCCAGTCCCTGGAGAGGAGGGATACAGTGACCACCAGGACAATGGATGCTGTTGCCTTGATGGGCCCCAGGTCAGCGGCTGTTTAACCGCCCCCTTGTCTGCTGTCTGTATACTGTCTGGGAAAATGTTAATCCAGTGGAGAAGGCAAATAATGTCTCATAATCATTATAAAATGGTTCTGGCTTTGTGGGCCCGTTGAAAGGCTCTTGGAGACCTCCAGGAGTCCACAGAGCATGCTTCCAGCACCATGGGACTAGAGAGCCAGACCGAGGCCCCTTGATAGAGGCTGCAGAGTTCATTAGTGCTGGGCCGGGAAGGGCATGAGGGGACAAGTGACAGGGTCATATGGGGACTTTGGAGCCCCTGTGGGGAGTTAGGGAGTCAGAACTGGACATTAATGCCAAAATCTGGCTATGTCAGATTGCGTAAGCCCCAAATTTTTAAACACTTTTGGAGTGGTGTCGTTACTCAAATCACATTCAGTTGCACGGATGCACTAGGTTGAAGGTACTTCTGGGTGCTCTTATTTCTACTCTGTAGGAAATGAACTTTGGGCATATATGCACACGGATCTGATAGGTACAACTTAGATGCGCACATGTCCCCGGCTCCTTGGCCTCCCAGATCATTACTTTCTGGTCCAGTTCGTCTTTGTGTTTTCTCATCAGCAGCACATTTCTTGGACCGTACACATCCATCCTCTATCATATGTGGAAAACATTTGTTTACCATGGAGACCTCCCACTCGGTGGAAGCATGGGAGACTCATTACTCAGTTAAGAGGTCTAGGTCAATATGATGTTCAGAATAATCACAAATCATTCTAACCAGGCTAGCGGTGTTCGCTCGGGACTCCATTCAGGAGCCTTGCCTCTCTGTTGATCTCTTTAAAAAATACTGAGCAGAAGACAACGAATCTTCAAACTCAGCTGATTCCATTGTGATTGATCTGAGCCAATTTTTAAGGTAATTGATGATATTGTCTTAGTTGAGTCTGTTAGTGCAAATAATTATTAATCAATATGCTCTCAGCTCTTACTGCAGAAGATAATTCTAACACATGATTTATTCTGAACATTTCAATTGAGCTACCTTTACAAGAGGGAAATCAATTGGTGAGCGTCTAAAGCCCTTTAATTATCTGCAGCTCTGTATTCCTTTCTCAGCCACATTTACCCAGGTAACTGTCTGTCCCAGTCTGGCCAGGGTGACAGGAAGTTTCTCATTGCCGTGGTACAAAGATCATATATGGTTCATCTCTGATTGGCCAAGTGGATTGAAAGTGATTTAGTTAAATGCCTTAAGAAAAAACCCATGTGGCTTCACTTTGGAGAGTACAGTTAGCCCCGCCCTGGAAAAAGGAGGAACATACTGTTAATTTCCATTCGGTTGGGAGGCGGTTTACTGTTACAGACGGTGAATGTCGTCTAAGTTGGTTAAACACGAGGAGACCAGAATCACTGAAAGGACATCAAGGTGTGAAGCATTTCAGGGGCTCAGCTTATATTACTCCCCAAATTGCTGCAGTTGATGGATTTTTCGTGACTTCCTTCTGCTCAGGCTTTCCAACCTGGGATCTGCTGTTTTGCCCTTTTAGGCACTGTCCTGATGAATGTTGTGGTTTGATTTTTTTTTTTTTTTCTCTGAGAAGAGATGCAGAAGAAAATAATCAGCACCAGGAATGGGCTTGCCTTTGTTCCCCAGTGGAGCTTCCAAGCATCTGTTTTTGTTGTACTTGTGGAGGGTACAGGAATGCGTGGGCCTTGGCCTGGGACTTTAGACATGATTGTGGCAGATGGGAATTTTAAACGGCAGTTCCCTGAATTGTCATTGTAGAAGCCCTTCAACTAACATTGAGATGCTGTGCTACGCTTCTTGCCCAACACTGCGCCTCTTGTGTTGTTGCAACACATCCAAATGGCAGAATGTTCAGGCTTTCAGCATCTTGCAAGGCTAGCTCTTTTAACTGCCTCCACTCTCAGGATCCCCAAAGCCTGGGCCCAAGACCTCGCCTACCAATAAACTGAAACCCCACCCCGTTGTTAACAGCCGGCCCAGGGTCCTGTCTCCAAAAGGTAATGTTCTTAAGCACAGAATAGAGCTCACACTATCAGTTAAACAGTGGGAAAGAGGAAAGGAGTCTTTGAATAGGACATGGGGTATTTTCAGGAGCTAGTTCCACAGACATTCTTGGGATGTCTGGCTTGAAATTAGCACTACAGGGGAAGACCAAGAAAAATGATGCCCTGCCTCTGTCCACAGGCAGTCCATGCCCCATGGGGAAGGGTTGGAATGGATACATGAGCCATTGGATAGTAGGAATGTAGGGAGGGAAGAGGCTGGCCCCAGAATGGCTGAGGGGGAGATGGAGGGTGGCGAGGTCCTTGATGTCCAGCAAAGAGGAAGGAGAAGCCAGAGGCTCACCCCAGATCAGCACTGAGGACTGACCAATCTGTAAGGATCCTCGAGGCGTTCTGTTTCTGGCCTCCTCCAGCAGCTTCCCTCAGTGCTCTCTGGTAGCACTGGCTCCTTCTAGACTGAGGAGAGGGAAACTGAGCCACTGGGGTCAGCCATGGTCTCCGTGATGGCTTCTTTCAGAATGACTCCCAGAATAGCTGATGGAGTCCAGGGGATCTTAGGACAGTGAGGTGTGACTGAGCAGTCAGAACAGTTACGGGAGAACTCATAGTCAACTTGAACATGCACATCAGTATTTGGAGACCTTTCTGAGTAGGGGCACTTCGCTGGCCAGTTTCTAAGAAAGTTGTATCGCCCATACTTTGAGTTTCTAAGAAAGTTGTATCGCCCATACTTTGAACCATCATCGCACCCTCTTCTCCCGAATTTCTTCTCTTGCTTGTCTCATGCCCTACCCTCTTTCGGTGAGAGTGTGCGGGCTAACCCTTCTCCAGTTCTTGGCAGTGGGCTCAAGTTCAGGATGTGCTCCTTGACTGGCTGTTCGATCCACTTCAAGCAGTCACTCAGGTCCTTGGGGTACAGTTTTCCTGTCTGTAAAAGGGGTATAATACTTTACTCACAGGGTTGTTGTGAGCTTTAAATGAGATAGCTGTCAAAGCCCTCTCTGAACCGCAGAACTCTACCGTAGTAGACATACATGTGCACATATGCACGTATGTAATAACATGTAAGGGACCATTTTACCTGTCAGTTTTCTGATTCCTCCTTAGCTGCTGCCTGCTCAGGCCTTGTCCATACACCATGTGACTAACAGGTCTAGTTCTAAGATGAAGCCCTGAAGAGAAGTTATAGTCATTGCCCACCTGTCCTCTTCCTACCAAAATTATTTACGTGTCCTCGAGCAGAAATGTGAGAGGTAAAAAATCCTAAAAATCAATGCCATGTCTGTTTTGCATATCCTAGCTCAGTAAGCATCCAGAAAATGAAGGAATTACTTGACATGATTTGTTCTTTCTTCTCTTTTCCTTGTGCATTTTGTTTTTGTTTCCGTTTTTAATATACAGGAAGAATAATTTAAAGCCATTTCTCCTTCCTCTAAGTGTGTTTGGAGATCTTTTTGACAGCTTTCCTCCTAACATTGTGCAATGCTAATGATGTGATATGAAAGACCGTGTTCTTTAGTACAAAGGAATGGAATGCTCCAAGACCAACAAAAGTTGCCAAAGATATTTGGGGATCAGGACCCAGGGTAATGCTTACATAACCTCCAACTGTTTTCCCAGGTTGAAAGTGAAAATAACAGAGATAAAGGAAGAAACTACTTGTGTAAACATGATATATTAATAGCTCATCCGATCTACATAACAAAATAAACAAGCATCCCAGGACCTCAAGGTGATAGGTGTGGTGTCGAATGTCCTCTTGCCCTTTATTCCCGGGGATCGGGCTGTGACAGGTGAAATGCAGCATTTGTTTAAACAGAATGGGGGATGCCTGCAAAACATTCAAGGGCAGGAAGTGGCGATGACTGCTACACACAGTTGGAGCAGCAGGAGACCTTGAGGTGAGCAGAACATAATCACTCAGTGTGGTATTCCCACCGAGGGACACAGTGAACTTCCTAAAAAGTCAAGACCTCTGTCTTATCTCCTTCCAAAGATGAGAAAGTGAGACATGAAACTGCTTTCTGGAGGTGAGATTTGTTTTAATGATAGGTTCTGAACTACTTTGCAGACTTTGAGTAGGAGAACCCAGGGTCCAAAAATAGCTCCTTGAGAGGGAGGGAGGAAAAAAAAACCCACAAAAAAGCCCACCAAAAAACCCTAAGGCCTGGAACACAGGTTGATGGTGCAGGCACGGTGATCTGGGGTTGTAAATCGACAGTCCCTTTAATGCAGGAAGACCTAGTTGAGGAGACTTTGGTTTTCTTATGAGGCATGAATAAGTGCTCTGGGCAGTCTGCCCCATTGGAGAACAGAATAATGCTAATAATTTGCATTTATATAATACCCCTTGGCTTGTGGATCTATAAGCACTTTGCAAATATTAATTAATTCTCTAAGCCCCCCGTGAGCCAGGGGTGCCGTCATAACTAATCACAAAGGAGGGCCAGTGATTCTTGCCAGAGTGGATATGCAAGTTCGAGAACACTGCGGGCTTGGGAGCTGAGGAGGTTGAGTGGAATCTTTATGAGAAGGAACAACAAAGGTAGAATGTTGATCAGCCTGTGTGGGAAATAAACCTGGATATTATGACTGTGGGTGAATGTCCGTGAACACTTTGGTTTCTGTCCTGTGATTCCAGGCAGGCTCTGTGACCACTTCGCTTCTTGCTGTGTTCTCTTCATTTTCAGAGCTCTGCTTGGACTTGGTTTGAAAGCCCAGAGGAAAGATCGGGGCTCAGTTCCCCTGTGCCCAGTAAATGAGAACATTCAGCAACGGGGCCAGACTGGAAATCAGTATTTCTGTAGCTGCCATAATAGTCCATTCAAAGATTCATCGATTGGTTGATTCTCTCAATGACTACTTTATTTGAAAACATGGCTTTTTTGAATTTTTGCTCCCTCTAGGCATTGGGAATATCCCCAAGGACTTGTAGGGGAGAAGAGCACTTCCTGCTCATGGTCTAGTGGCTCAATGCTATATTCTTTATTCTCTCCGTGTCATGTAAATATTTTCATTTCCCCAGTTTGCTTATCTGACATAGATGTTAGGATCATCGGAATGTTCCTGCAATTTGGATGTAATTTACCAATAAACATTATGTACTTGAATTTCTTATGAGAAAGACACACTATGCATAGAAGATAGTTATGATGTGGCATAAAAGAACCATTTATGTGTATAGTTAAATCTCACTCAGTGTGGCCTCTTAGAATGAGGGCCTGTTGGAAATTGTGAAAAGTTCAAATTTTAACTTTAAAAAAAAATAAATGTAGTGGTTTCCTTTTCCATTTTTTTTTTCTTTAAAGAAATGTATTTTGAAGCTAGCTAACAAAGTGCTGCTCGCTGGCGATACTTAAGGAGTTGGCTTGTCCTGAGTAGATAAAATTGGTTTGTGATCTTCTGGCCTGTATCAGCTAGAACAGATGGGTATTTTTGAAGTGCTAGAAAAGTGCTTATAGCTCTTTGATTCCTATAATAGATTCCCATTGTGTGAGATTTGGAGAAAATTCAAATAATTTGTACTACAGCCCTTTCTATATTAGTACAAACGCCACCTTCAGTCTTGCTCTTTGCAACTTATATGAGCTAGTGGTGTGTGGTTTATTGCAAAGTATGTTCACACACGTGTATCTCCACTAAGGTATGAGATGAAGTGGTGAAATCATTTTGAGGGGCGGTTAAATCGTTTTAGGGAGACTATTATTTGGGGTAAAAATGTATATTATTTTTTTTTCCAAGTAGTTTTGAACTCTAGGAAAAAGAATGAGATTATGCTGTTGTTCCCAAAGTCCTTGCTAGAGCTGGCTGTCAGGACAGCGACACAGGAGTGGACTCAGGAAGGGGAGAACTCTGTTCGGTGTGTGTGAAAGATCAAACACTGCAGGGCTGGGATTTCTCCCAGCAAGACACACACTTTCTTTCAGGCTGTTGCCAGCTGGTTTTGGTGTGGGGTAGTGTTAAGCTTTCCAGATTGAAAACATCTGGCTTTTCATCAGCCGTGTGTACTGAGAAGGAGAGCAGTGTTCGCTGAAGTAAATTCACCAAATTCTTATCTGACACATTTAGTTGACCCTAATGGGATAAGTTGGGGCGCTTTCGGAGGATGCGTCTTGTTTCCAACTGCGTGACTCTTCTCTCCTTACCCAGCTTTTGGAGGAATGCTGGGTTTGAAATTTGGAGGCTAGACCTTTTCGTGGGATTTTCAAATGCGGTGTCCATAGTGATTCCTGAAAGTTCCCAGAGTCATTTGCATAGAGGTCAAACACAATGTTTCCTGTAGGAACTTCCTGAATTATGAAGTTTTAGAGCAATCCCATGTCACCAGATGTCAGCAGGTTCCAGAAAGATGACTTGTTACCTGTTGCTGTTAAGAGCTGTAGACTTCTGGTGTTAACTGATTGCTGAGGCAATAAAGGAAAGAAAATCTGTAATTAGTAGAAGAGTCTATATTTATCTACTAGATATGTTCCGACAAGTACGAACGGAGGTGATGGGACTCTGAATGTATTTACCTTTTGAAAGCACCCTTTGTGGTTTTGTAGCTCATTTCTTCCGTAGCACTTCGCAGAAGTGGGGGGAAAATTGTGAGACCTATGCACGATTGGAATCTGTCTCTGAATTTTAGCAGACAAATGTTTTTTAACTTACTAAATTGACATCATACAGATTCGGATTTTTGAACAGCAGTATACAAACCCAATGTTTGTTAATTGGATCATGGCTTCCCGCTGAGTTAAGACTTCAGCGCTGACTGATCCGTGTTTATAATTGGTCTGCTGTGTCATTGGTCTCCCTGCTTTAGCTTGAAGTGTCTCAAGAAGTTAATGACCTGTTAAGACAAAATCCACTAGAGAAAGTTCTTAAGAGACTAGTAAAAGCCAGAAATATTTATATTGTGTCAGGAGTAATTTTGTACACCAGTTGTGTGCCAGGTGTATGTTCACACACACACACACACACACACACACACATGCACAGGCACACTAATCCTATCAAGATGGTAGTAATTACCTCATCTGACATGGAGGCTCAGAGAGGTGAAGTAGGTGGCCCAGGTCACACAGCTAGTAAGTTCCTGTGTTAGTTGCCTCCCTGGTGACCAGAAATATGTTAGAGCCTCGGTAGTAATCTTGGATAATTCAGCCTAGCCCCTCCTCTAATTTTAGAGAGCTCAGAAGATGAAAATAAACTGATAATTATGAATCAACAGATTGGAATACCAAGCACTGAGCACAGCCTTCCCTTTACTAATGGTGCTTCTGTCACAGAGGCTTTTCTCCTGTTCCTGTGCATGTTTGTTTTTGCCCCAGGGCCTTTGCATCTGCTGTTTCTTCTGTCTGCAATTCTGTTTCCCCATATCACCATATAACATAGATGTACCTTTGGTCATTTAGAACTCACCTTCCTCCTCTTGTGAGAGCCCACCCTGAACACACTGCCTCTGCAAAATCGCATCTCAGACCACTCAGGAGAGACTCGACTCTCCAGAGATGCTGAGAAGTAGCCTTTCTCATTTCTCTACCTGCCTAGGTTACTGCCATTCTGGATTAGAGTGGAGTTTGAAGCGCATGTGGTCTGGCTTAAATGTGCCTGCTCCCCTGCACAGGCACCTGTTCTCCTCTTTTACACATTCCTAAAGGAAACAGTTGAGAAACAGGCCTTATTAAAAAATATATAGTGGTTCTGTTTGAGGGATATTGTGATTATTTTCATGGCTTTTTGCCTTGGACTTAGTCCTCCCCTCTCATAAATTTTTGCGTAGGTTTGCTGGGTTCCATGTAGATACCAAACTACAAGGGGTGCCTGGGTGGCTCGGTCAGTTAAGTCGGTCTGCCTTTGGGATCGAGCCCCACATAGGGCTCCCTGCTCAGCGGGGAGTCTGCTTCTCCCTCTCCTCCCCACTCAAGCTCTCTCTCCCTATCTCTGTCTCTCTCTCTCAAATTAATAAAAATCTTAAAAAAAAAAAAAGATAGCAACTACAAGATACTTTCGTTTAGAACTGAGGTAGCCAAGCATATGGTACTTGGTAGGCGCTAGCAAAGAAAGTCCAGAGATGTTATGAACAAATGAGTTCTGAGTTTTGTTTCAGTCTGGGGACATTTATTTATCTTGGGTTGTTACAGAGATTTTCTGGATTGTTTTTCTATAATTACCTTGATTAATATTTAAGTGGTATGTTTACATTTTGAGTTGATTTATATGAAGCTTTGCGTTTCCTCCACTAAAACACTCTGGTTTCTCATGTTACCACAATGATAGAAACCATTCTCCCGGCTCTGTGCTTCCCGCTTTCAGAGGCTTTCTCAAGTTGAAGGATGGCAGTGTGTCCACACATATTTTGTGAAACGGCGGTGGTCACAGAGCCAGAATGTTCCACCAGAGGGCTATCCTTCCAGATCTCCGTGCTATTTATAGATACCTCTACTTAGGGCCTCTCTGACCTGCAGTAAATTTAAAAATACAGTCCCTACACTCTGTGTGTGTATGTGTGCATGCGTGCGTGCTTGAATGCTGTAAATGAATTTCCTATGTGTTATTTCTGTTAGAAGGCGTGGAGATATATCAACATCTTTTCTCTGTGTCTTGGTGTTCTTCCTTGATTTTTCTCTCCTTCAGTTCCTGGGGGAGGTGAGGCCTTGCGGGCAGGGTCCGTGTATTTGCCTGGCTGTCTGGGTAAACTTGGCAGAGGCCATGGGCCATTCATTGTCCCATGTCACGAACCTGGCAGCAGGTCCTGACTCCAGTGCTGCTTTCCTATCACATCCTAACCAAATCGTTTGTCCTCTTTGAACCCCAATTCCATCATCGGTAAAATAGTTGTAATTATGTAGCCTGTTCTTGTTAAAATTTCAAAAGCACCGTGTTAACTGACCACTGTGCAAATCGTGGGAAGTTAAAATTATAGCCATTATCACCAAACTGGTTTTCCCCTTCATTCCACCACCGAGTGTCTTTTTTGAAGTTTGGCAAATGTCATCTCTTTATAAACCCGACCTCTATGCCTCAAGGTTCCGCATTTTGTGACAAGGCCAGATAGAGGCGGGGCCAGTCCAGTCTAAATGGTGATTCCCGATAATTCAGTAGAGGCCACTCAGTAAGGAGGATCCATGAGGTGGGTTGTTTTTTTTTTTTTTCTCTTATTCCTGTTTTTCCTTAGGAGAGATCCTCACAGTTAAGGTCTGTTTGTGAAGCATGCTATCTCTTGTGGATTTTTTTTCCCCTTTCACAGAGAGATTCAAATTCATTATCTTCTTGAAAGGAAAAAAAAATGTTGGCACTCGTGTCATCGCGGTCTGGTGGAAAGTGGGCTGTGGTCCGTTGACTGAGCTTCCTTGTTCCCTGGAATGCCTTCAGTGCGTTTACTCTCCCCTTTTGCTACTGAATTCTTAGGATTTCCATTCGCTGAACTTGGATGTAGGTAATTATGTTGGAGGAAAGTGTATTGGTGTCCCTGTCACTTGACAAGAGAAGGCTCGGCTTCTTCACGATGCTGCTTTTCCCTTCTTGTCTCTGTAAATGCACAATTTACAGAGATTTGCAGCCAAAAATATATTCTTCTAATTAGGTCGCTTTTGTCCAACATAAAAATTTTATTGATGTTATTTTTTATAGCAAAGTCAGTAGAAAATACTTTTGCAGTCATTGATGTGTATACCTTGGGTTATGTTTTAGGACCAGGGATAGTAATTCGTGTAAATAACTTGATAAGGCTGGAAGCACTTGAAGCCAGTAGAAGGGCTGAAGGCGAGAAATTCCCACCAGGGAAAATCTGTGTGTAGCAGACAGGAGTGAGGGCCAAGGAAGCGGGGACTCCCTCTATCTGGTGTCGCTCTGTTAACTGCAGGGGCGGATGTCGCAGGATCTTTAAAGCGGCTGTGATGTTGCCAGGACTGGTGTGGGCTTCCCGCCCTTTCAAGGGAACTCCTTGATCATGCATTCGACTAAATCGAGACTGTTGGAAAGCAGTTCTTGTGTTCTAATTGCCCAGTGGGCTGAGGTCTGGGGACAATAAGTGGCTATCAGGGGAGGGTCAGGCTTGAAAGCTGGCAACCCAGTGAGCAGACCGAACTGGAGGAGATGAAGGATGGCTTCTTCTTCGTTGTCTTCTTTTTTAAATTATTTTGTTTAAGAGAGAGGTTTTCTTTCTTAAACATTTTGAAATCTGGTTGGTGAATACTTGCCAAATTGATTTGCAGTATTTGTCTTCTTTTTTTTCTTATTCCATCGGATCATGAGTGAAAATCCCGACTCTAAAAGAGGTTGAGACCAAGTGTGCTCCCACGTAAAGAATAACAGTGCTGAGCTGCATGGGGGAGGTAGGAGGAGCCAAACAAGGCACAGGGTCAGGGCAGCCCAAGTCTCTGGTGGTATCACCTTCAATCTCGGCTCTGCTGGAGTGAGATTTTAAATATTTGCCATGTTTTTTAAATACTGCAAGTCCTCTGCTACTCTCTTGCCTTCAGCACGCCTATATATACTAACCTTTGATTTTAAGATCAAAACCTTTATAATAAAAGCAAATAGTGGCATAGGTTCCTTCCTTCAACGCCACTCCTCCTGGGATGGGTTTTGAAAGAGAAAAACAACCTTAATTGTGCACAATTGCAAATCACTTCCCACTGCCAATCTTGTAACCAGGGAAAGCCCTGAGAATTTAGTTCCTTTGTCATTTAGGGTTTGATGATTGGCTGACGTTCATCCCTATATCAGGGTTTCCCCCTTTGCAAGCTTTTTTTTTTTTTTTTAATTGCAGTCATTTTCGGATCTGATTGCACCAGCCTTTGCAACACCTAAGTCCCTTACCCCTGAAGTCTAGGCCCCTTCCGGGGCTTCTTATGGTGTTAGAGAGAGTGATTGGCAAGCCTGAGGTGGGGGTGGGGGTGGGGGTTGCAGTGACGGGTGCAGGTGGCAGGAGCTGCCCCAGAGACAAAACACAACACCACTGGGCCCATTATTTTGGTTGGAAATACGTAAGAAAACCTTTCCTCAAAGTGGAAACAATAAACAAATTATCCACTTCCACAATCAGCTAATTGAGGCTGTCTCTCAATAAACAAGTGGATTTCCTGCTAACAAGCACTTTTACAAATTTAATCTCAGTGTTCTTCTGCCCTTCCTCCCCCATGTCATTTATGCTTACCAAAATTTTTCTTAATAATGTTATATATTAGTAATACTCGGTGTCCCTGTTTTTGTATCCTCTTGGCATAAAAGTCTGCAGCTGCCATTTGATTGCCTAGCACATTTTTTTAAACTGAAATTAAAATTAAATTGATCCAACTCTTTTTATTTTCCTGGTTCTAATAAATCAAGGTAGGGAAGTGGTAGCCACAGAAGTCCCTGCGTGTACAAGTCCGGTGCATGGGAATAGCCCCCCCTTTTTATAATAACACCTTATTTTAAAATCATGTCCAGTAGATCACTTTTGTCCACAAATATGAAATAAGGCTTTAGAGAAACGTATTTGTTAAATATTTGAATTACATCCTATTTATTTGTGGGTTGGCTTCAATCAGTGTATGAAGGATGCTTAGTACCTGAAGGCACTGCTTGAAAATTACCTTAATGCAGTGAGAGGAAGAGACTAGTTTAAGTATGAAGAATAAAGTATAAGAAATTCAACACCTGTTTTCTGTTTAACAATATAAGGGGATTTAAATGAATCGACACGTGGGGATTTAACACTTAAATTGTTAATATAATTTTACTTTAAAATTCTCAATCATCCCATAAAATTGATTGTTTTAAGTTTCTTTTCTCATATCTCCTGTATTATTCCCTCTCTATGACCACCTAATACAAGGGAAAGTAGTAGCTTTATTAGGGCTTTTAAAATCCAGAACGTTCATTTATTATAAATTGATACTTGACTGTCTAAATAAAATATCCCATTTCTTGCCTGAGGAATATTTTTCCCCAAGCGAAAATATATTTTATTTTATGTGATTGTGCTGATAAAATTGCTTAGTACACTTTTTGAATCAAGAATTCATGTAGACAATTTCAATGTGCAAGTTTATGATCAAGTCTCTGGGGCCCCTGCCCTGGCATATGGAAGCATATTTAAGTTTGTTTTTAATTTCCTTTACGGCTGGCATGCTTGCTTTTGGTTCAGATGCGTGTGTGCCTGTGTGCATACATACACACACACACCCACTAGCAGAAAGCGTCAACTGGGCTTTTCCAAGTTATTAGGGCAATCTTCTGAATGAGCTGCAAAACTGAAATTAGTATCTTTCGTTAGAGTCATCAAGGACCAAAGCCCATCATCTGCTGGCCCTGTTTGATGCTTAGCTCTCCATGAAGTTAATGTGGATTTTGTATATACAAGGATGCATGACTGGGGGTAGCAAGCAATTCTTTTGGACCATGTGCTGTTAAATCCCATAATGGTACATGCTCTGATCTATTAGTCCTCATCAGCTAATGCGATGCAGCCAGATTGATATTTTTAATAATGCTGTCGATAATAACTTTACCTTATGGATCCTTAAACGCCAAGTGTCAAATTAAGCATTTTTATTGTTTTTTAAATACAATGAATTTTAAACTAATTTTGAAGTGAATTTGCATTATAAATAAAATAAGATGCTTTTAATTAACCAGTGCCATTCTTTTCTGTGATAACTCAAAAGGTAGCTCACGATTATCAAGGTCATTCTTCTTTTCTCAATAGAACTGTACACAGAATTTTAGTATACAAAACTAATCAAAACAATTCTATTTTTTTGGCATAAATGTAGTTTTAAGGGCAAAAGTGTTACATGTATTTGTTCTTAAAATCAACCACTGAGAATATTAAGTCATGTCTATAGACTCTGAGGATTCTGAGGAATATTGTCTGAAAAAATCCACCTACTGAATGGTATCCAAACTCGTTGATTTGATGATTTTTTTACTTTAACCATAACCTAAATTTCTACCTGATGTTCATTTTACACCAGTCAGATGGGTCGACTCACTGTGTCCTGAGCAGCAGAGTTTCATAACTGTACATCCCTGATCTAGACTCCTAGTCCTCTCCTCTCTTCACATATTGTTCTTGACCTTCAGGACACAGCTCAATCACTTCTTTCTTATACCATTTTGTTACATATCTTGCGATAATATTCTTGGCTCAAAAGCTGTTCAGCTGCTTATTTGCGTATGTCTTGTCTTCCCATCATGATTGCAAATTTTCTTTGGGTCAAAAATATGAAAAAACTCCAGCACCCTCCCTACACCTAACCTAGCGTAGTGCTGGGTGTGTAGTTGCTGTTCAGCTCATACTGGAAGGAGGAATTTATGACAGTCCTATCTTACAAAAAATCCATTTTGAGCTGTCCTCCTTGAAGAGATAGCACCCAGTTTATTTTGATTTGGGCCTATGTAAGCTGGCCTTCATTTTCCTAGAGACCTCTATTACGCTTGGTGGCAGACCTGATACAAAGATCTAATGGTCCACACCCAACCAACCTCACTTATGACATTGCTTCCAGAACCAGCCACAAGTAATGTGCGGAGGGGAGGAAGTGTTTCCGGTCCCAGCCGGAGAGAGTCAGCAGAACCTATGCTGCTCCCTTCGTGATGGGGGCATGTGGCCTTGGGACTTTGGCTGTGGAAGAACTCAGTGCAGGGATGAGAGCTGAGAGCCAGGAATCTCTGGGCCACACTTCGTCTGCTGTGAGAAAAGACCTTCCTGTCTTTGGAGCCCAGGTGCTCTCATGTGAAAAATGAAGGACAGTCCGGACAGAGCGGGCCTTTCAGTGGCAGGTTGCATGAATGGGTTTTCTAGAACCTGGGAATGACCTTTCCCTTAGAAAGGCAGTTAAATATGTGCCTTCTTGCCAGGAGAGTGAGAAGAATGGTTTGGAAGTTGGAGGGTTTGATAAACACTTTTCTTAGCTTTGCCATTGTGGTGGGGTGTGTGGTGTTCACAAAGGGAAGCTGCTTCTCTGCTGAGTTTGCCCAAGAGGAAAATGATAACATTCTTCATCTTAACAAGTTTCCTGTAAAGCTGCATATATGAAAAATGGGCCCATTCAACCCCTGGGGGAGGAAAGGAGTTACAAATTTTTCATCAAGCTTTGTGAATCAGTATTGAATGTTTTCTCAAACATCAAATGTTTCCTTACCCACCTCCAGCATCTGTCCCCTGCCTTCAACCCCTACCTCCAGGTGACAAATAGAGCTGGATTTATTACAACCTGAGCAGCGTGAATTCTAACGTTGTGGAGATGGGTACAGCTACTGGCCTTGGAAATCCGTAAGCCGAGGTCTGCCAGGACTCTAGATAGTTATAAAGGACGTGAGGCTTATTTCATCTCAACTAAGGAAGCACGTTGAGGGACTCCGGGGTATTCAGGAAGGGAAAAGACAAGCCACACCCTCACAGAGATGAAAATCTCTTTGTGAAAATAAGGCATCCATATGTGCAAGATTAATGCGTGCAGAAGGGCTGGATGAGTCCTTCCTAATTAGTCACATGGTAGACAACAACATGCTCGAATTCCAAACAGGCCATATCTCCCGTGTCTGAAGTGATCTGGAAGATTTTGTGAAAGGATTCCCAGTTGGAATAGGGTATAAAGTAGTAGCAGAGCTGATAATGATGAATATTTACTGTTTCTTATTTGTTTTCCCATTGTTCATGTGTAATAATGAATACATTACTCATTACATCTAATCAGCGGATATTGTTATGTAAATTTCACAGCAATTATCTATACCTTTTTAGCAGGGTATTTTAATTCCCATTTATGTAATTTTGCTTGAATATTTATTTATTTATTTATTTATCTACCATCAAACAAATAGGCATCTCCGGAAGCTCAGAGCCTTGTAACATAGTATGAAGTGACTTGTGTGGTGAGTGGTGACATGCAGCATGGGTGACCCAAGTCCTTGCGGCTCAGATGTGGGCTGTGCACCTGCAGCATTAGCGTCACCTGTGAGCTGTTAGAAGTGGGGTGTTTCACGCCCCACATCAGACCTGCTGAGCCAGAATCTTCATTTTCACAAGATCCCCACATAATACACATGCCCATTCAATGGTGGGAATCACTTTTGTCAGTTATGCTCCCTAAGCACCCCGTGTTCCATCCTGATCAGATTCTGTTGGAGCTCATAACAGAATTGGGAAGGTGGGTGTTTAATCATCCTCTCTGTAATTTTCTCTGAGCGTGACACGTTATGTAACAGAATAAAGTTTTGTAGTATTACGGATGAATAATCCTGGCCATTGCTAAAAGTTAAGTGAATACCTAAACTATTTTCCCAGCACTTGGAATCTTTCAAAACTCAAACCATGTTTTGAAAAGCACCATTTTCCCTTTTATATCGAAGTCCATATGAATTCAATTTTGTGGGAAATTTAAGCCACATGTTTCTTATTCATTTACACTTAACCCTTGAGAAGGTTGTGTTACAACAGCAATTGCCTGTCCAAAAAATTCTCAGTCTTTTAGTAAATCCTTCATAAGGGTCGAGAGATGGGGAAAAGAGAAATGGGGAGAAGTCACTGGGAAGAGCCCAGAGCAGCTGGGGTTGGGGTTCAGTGCCCTGAAGCTGGGGGCGGTCTGTGCAGAGTGCATGTGTGAATAGCTTCTTTTTTACTCATCTTTGGCAGGGGCAGAAAGGGCTAGAAAGAAACAGGGGCACGTGGACCTCATGTAGTGCAGACAGACTCCATATTTTTTTACTACCCATACATTAACATCTCTCCCTTTCCTCTACCAATTGCATCCATATCTCTTTGTGAGATGGCTGTGTTGTAACCCCCATGAACCAACCTCTTAGTAACACTGATAAAGCATGAAGGGACAAAATGCTGTCCCCATAGTCACTGGGAAAGCTTCAATGGGTGACAGGATGAAAGAAGCAACTTTGATCATCTCCACTTTGCATATTAATTCTAGTTTAAACGGATGTATAACCAGAGAATCTTAAAAATTCATTGAGCTTCTTTTTGCCTCTTGGTAGAGCTTGTGTTCTCGCTCATGGAATCATATATTCACTGTGACAGCTTTTTTTTGATTGATGGATAGTATGTATAAATGCATGTGTACACACGAGAATATATGTCATGAATAAAGAGTGAGTGTTTATGGTGGGAGAAAACAATGATCAAATGAATCATGTTTTCTATTTAGACCTCTGTCCCTACGTTTAGCGAGTTTGTTTGGATAAGAGGACTTGGCTTGATTACAGTTCTTAGTAGCCATTGATAAATGAAAGGGCATTTGAATTCCATGTCTAACACATTATTCCAGGGAACCAGTAAATACATATTCATATGACAGATGCTCTAATCAAGGCTGAAGGTCTTACTTAAATATTTTAAAAAGCAACCTTGGCGCTAGAAGGCAAAGCAAATGCGAGCCAAGATTGTGATTTTGCCAGTTTTCCCCTTGCTGTAGGCATTCACATGATCGTCTTTTGTTGTGGCATGTAATGCCTTCAAACATGCCATGCCCTTTTTCTCGAAAGAAAGCTTTTCTCCTCTGTCATCAGCTGCCTGACTCTTTCCTTCCAGGATCCCCTGATGTCAGTCTGTGAGCCATCCCTTGCCCTCTGTCTTGGGGCAGCACCCACCATCTGTGCTTCCCACATATCCTAGGCTTACCTCTCTTCTAACATTTGTGATTCTGGTGTATAATTAACTGTTTCTGTGCTTGTCTTCCCCATGGCAGAGACTCCGCCTTCTGTACCTCTAAAGCCCACCATGAATGCAAAGTAATTACTCAGTCAGGTTGTTGAACAAATAAATCTGTGACTTAAGGAGGATCCCAAACTAGCTCTTCAAAGCTAACCCCCTTCTGGGGATGCCCAACTTAAAATCCGAGCTCATGGATTCAATTTGTGAAGGTTTCTACAAATATCTAGTGTTGTTGCTTCACACCACATGGAATCCCAACCTTGCTTCTCTGAAATGAGTCTGGGCTCCTCCCCACTGGCCACCTTGGAGACACCCATGTTGGGTCGAGGAGGCTATGTCAAGGAATATGGCGGCTCACCTGGACATCATGATCAGAAAATGAATCCCAAGCAGATGTATCCAGAGAGCCTTTGTTCAGTCATTGGAAGGGAAAGCTGCATGGTTTCCATTAGGCCAGCAAGCCCCATACCTCACTTGCTCCATTCTTTAGGTTGTTGAAAACATGTCCCAGTTTTAAAGACTTTCACAGATGACATTTTCACAGTTTCCTTCTGTAACCTATTCCATTATTTGTTTAATAAGTCTCGCTGTCAGAAATGTTCTTTTGCTCTAATCTAAATCCCCAAATGCCCATTTTCCTCTACTTCATCCCCAGTAGAGAGGGAGAACAGCTGGCCACCTCAAAGTGTTCTCTCTCCATCCCTTGGATCATGTGTCATCTCCTTAGGGTTTCCAAAAGTTTCTCATTATATTTGTGAGTAAAAATAAAACTTGAACTTTCAACTCCCGAGTTTATCACCAGAATATCCAACTTCCTTGGTCATCTCCTGCTCTCCTGTGGGTCTTCTCCCACGCTGTCTTCTGTCCTTTGGTTACCATCGTGGGAAACCAAACTTACTCCTGCACTCCGTCCTGCATTTGGTCTTCCTCTGAAATTGTAAGCTTCTTGAAAGCAGAGATTGCATGACTCTTCTTTGCGTTGTCTGCCAGGCCTAGGACCTAGAAATTGAATTTTCAGCAGCTGTTCTTTACTTTGACATACCTTAGCCTGTTTTGTCTGAAATTGATTGAAAACAATGTAGCTGGTAAATTTCATTCTGACTTCCAGGGAAAAGTCTGTATATAGCAGAGGCATTTTAGAAAGAGAAGCTCAGGGCTGACATTTAATGTGAAAAGCACAATGCGGAACAGAGAAGATTCTGCAGTGTGTATACATTTCAGAGTTCTTTAGTCGTCAACTAGGCAGTGGACATTTCTAGGTGGCATTAAAGCTCGTTCCATTATGAGCATTTCCATGGTGCAATCCAATAGAGAACCTGGATTTGTCAGTATTACAGATAATTAGGGTAACAGTAACACCAGTAGCTACTGTGAAGGGATTTCTATATGGCATAATGAAGGCCCTCAAACTGTTTAGGAATTCTTGGATGAAAGAAGATACAGAAGCAAGAGTTTTGGTGTTGAAAAGACAAAAGCAAACTGCGTTTGAGATATGTTACCAAACGTCATGTTTTATGAGCACAGAGTGGCAAAAAACATCAGGACACAGCTGTTGATTTTAGATGCTCTTTTCGGAGCCAAGGAGCCCTGTGCAGGGAAGAGCCCGTCAGGATAATCAGAGTGAAGCGCATCACCCCTGCGATGACTTACCAAATTGTATGCCTGTCCTGGAGATTTCCCTTGATGTCCTAGGAAGTGTTTGGCTAAATGGAACACAGAACTATGTGTGGGCTTGAATATTTAACAACAGAACCAGGCTTTGGCAAGATATGCTGGCACAGTCCAAAAACGTACCCCCTAGTTCTCTGGATTAAAGGGAAAACAAAACAAAACAAAACACCCCAAATCAGAAACTCATGTTAAAACTAGGGTTTACTATGACATGTTCTATACTAATACAATTTTGCAGAAAAAAAAATTACTCCATTTTAAATCATAGTATGCAGTAATCTGCTAAATTCCCGTAATAAACACAAAGATATTGCTAAATAACTAGTTCTGAAACTTAGTGTATCATGTTGTTATTAACTTTTCTGTTGGGGGAGACATCTTTTATTAAACATTTAAGCTATACATCTCAGAACTCTATTTTTGGCAGTTGATATCAAAGCTATAAAAGGAAGATAGCTTCCATGTTATAGTTCTGTCAAATACTTAGCCTTTTCATTAGGGAAAAAAGAAGAAAAGAAAAACCCCATATCAAGCCATTACTAGTGGCATGACCTTTGCTCAAAAGATCCATGTTTCAACATAACACTTGTGTACCCCTGGGAGCAGTAAAGGCCAAAGGGCAGCCCTTTCTGTTAATGGTGGTACATGATTCTAGGACACAGGGTCAGTGGATATTTCAATTAGTACCAAGAGTCTATTATTGTACCAAAGGACAGAAATAAGTAGCTATAAAAATAATCAAATTAGAAAACAAATTAGAAATTAATAAGTCTCATGAAACTGCCTTCCATGACTAGAGACGTGTTTAGGTCTAAACAAGGTATTCTGTTTGAAGTTGGTAGAAAAAGTTTAGAACATATCAAAGAAAAATGACCCATAAGACATTTTCCTAGTTTACTCTCAGTTCTGCTTGCTATGTGCTTTCTAATTTTTTTTTTCATTTCAGAAGATGGGCTTCTTTCCATTTATCTGAATATGACTTTTTCCATTTTCTGCAAACCATAGGAATCATTTCTTGAGTTGTTGGGTTTTTTTTGTTTTTTTTTTTAAACAGTTCTTCAGAGAATGAAAATGTCTTGTCACTTTTAGAGCATCTTTCCATGAAAACCCCTCAGTACTGGTTCTAGTGTAGACGGTCATAATGAAAAGGCATTCCTGGGAGCCTAATTGTGCAATGGCACACCGCATCACCCACCAAAATGCGCATGCTGGCAGAGTCAAGCAATGATGGTGGGTGTTCACAATGACCCCGGGTTGTTTTTGATTTTGTTTATGGTTTTGGGTGATGGATACTTTATTATAGTCAGACATTTTGGAAGTAAGATATATGAATAATAATTAGTTGAACAATATTAAGTTGGCCATAATGGGTAAGTAGGAGATTTCTGCAGCCAAGCCCACCTGCCCCCAAAAGGTTATTGTCTCCGACAGACACACAGACATGGCCCCGCTGGCAAACAGATTTAAAGACAATGGAAGGACGGAGCCAACACTCAGTGTTGTGTAAATTTTCAGCGGTACATCAGGTTTACATCATTATTGGCCAAATTGGTCATGCTTTTTTATTCTCATAAATCACTCTCTTAATTATCTTGGCAGTTTTGTTTTGCAAATAGTGACCCGGCCAGAGTGTATCATTTCAGATGGAACATGCAGGATGTTGATAGTGAATGATACCAGCCATCCTTCCTTAGCCAGAGATGCAGAAAAACACAGGTTACCAAGACCTTTAAGGTCTACTTTTACTTTGTTTTTCTAAAAGAGAAGTATTTAAGGAGATTTAGAGGTTGGGTGTTATGGGGTAGGGAAGGTATTTGCAGACTGTTTTCTGAGTGGCCTCTCATCTGTCCCAGCCATGGGCTTAAAGTCCTTGAGGCTTTCTGAGCTCTTTTTAATGCAAGTGAAATTTCTGGTGTTTCCATCTGCCAGGTTCAAAATGGAATTTAATCTTGAGACTCAGGGAAAGTATTAACATTCATCAGTACTTCTTAAGAAAGAGCACAGTCCATGCTTTAGCACACACCAAGCTTTATTACTAAATTTAATTTTGTTTTCCAATTAATTTTATCCAATAGAACAACTGTTTTCAAAGCTAATATTTTATCAGCAATAAAGTAAAATCCCTTATTCCTACTTCACATCTTTGACTCTAGCTCATTGAATTTAAGGGAGGGATTAGGGAAAGAAAGAGAAAACTGGCGTATTTTTCTAGACAAAGTGAAAGCATTAACATAGGGCCAATAGAAGTAGGGAAGGCTTGGGGAGACAGGTTATTTCATTTTTATATATATATAACAGGTTCAGATTGTTGTTGGCATATCCAGGTGAGATAACCAGCAGGCAATTAGATTAATGGATGTGGTTTTTAAAAGAGAGGTCAGAACTGGAGAGGTAGAGTTCCCTGCATGAAAATGATTATTGATGTCATGGGATGGACCAGCCTATGGAGGCTGCAAATAGAGATAAAAAATGAGTCATAATTTGGGGTTCTCCCCCCAAAATATGGAGAAAAATATTTTATTATTCAAGAGGAAGAGATTGGCGGGATCAATTTTTGCCAGAAACTCGAAAACCTAAAAGAAGCCATTCACAGCATTAAGCCTCTGGAAAATCGTTTGAGATTCCAGTGGGAGCCACTGAAGCCAAATTGCTGGATGTTGAGAAGACAGTGTGAAGTGGGAGTGGAATGTCAGTGACCTTCGTGCAGTGTTGGGTAGAGAAGGGTAGAAATGGAACTTGGTATTTATGACTTAATTGAATAGGAAGGTCAAGGAAAGGTCATGAAGCAGAGATAAATCAACCAGCAATGAAGGAGGCATTGATGATACAAGGGGAAAGTAACTCAGGCAGCGAAGTCCTAATTACTCATCCAGAATGAGCAGAAATAGAGAGGGAGGTGTGCTGGCAGGTGGGCAGAGGGGACTGTGAAATTACAGACACAAAGAGTTACCAGCCATAACAGTTTCGCCTCTTAGGCCATGATGAAGCTTGTCCCCATATAGCACCTTATAAGATATGTGATATTAAGTAAGATTTCAGTGAACACATGAGTCTGGCTTTTAAAATTTCTGATTTGCTGATTTAAATGTAAGCATGTCCTAGCATGCTGGAGGTATGAAGGAAGGCCAAAGCAAAATGTGGTGTCTGCATAGCCAAAGGGAACTGGAAGAGCTGGCAAACTTAAGAAGGGTGGGAGAGAGGCTCCATGTAAAAGTGACAGAACTGAGATTTACTTAGCTTTTCAAAGAGAAGACTGGGAGGAGGCCTTGTTCTGATTCTGAGAAACACAAAGTTTTATGAGGATGAGTCTGGCCAGTTTCCCCCTACTCTTACAGAGCCCAAAATAAGGGGAAATGAGTTTAAATTAAAGGTGATTCTTGGGGCACCTAGTGGCTCAATCATTCAGCTCAAGTCGTGATCTCAGGGTCCTGGGATCGAGCCCCATGTCAGGCTCCCTGCTCAGCGGGAAGCCTGCTTCTTCCTCTCTCACTCCTCCTGCTTATGTTCCCTCTCTCACTGTGCCTCTCTCTGTCAAATAATAAAATAAATAAAATCTTTTTAAAAAAAGGTGATTCTTTTGTCTGTGTCTTA
Organism: Mellivora capensis; assembly: GCA_004024625.1. Lineage (NCBI taxonomy): Eukaryota > Metazoa > Chordata > Mammalia > Carnivora > Mustelidae > Mellivora > Mellivora capensis. Next base: position 24,872 of record PISX010019148.1, read on the forward strand.
GAAACTTGAAGAAATGTTAGGATGGGATTCTATCAGGCTATGGAGAATCTTTAAGGAAAAAAAAAGACTCACCTGTTTTAAATAATGAACATTCAGTTGGCTGAAGTCAAGGATCAAAACGGGGTGGTTTCTTGAAAACTTTCCAGTTAGTGACTTGATAACTTCAGTGGGTGAGTTCAGTCTGTTTGAGAAATGCTACTGTTTGCTTTTTTTTTTAACCCATACAAAAATTATGAAAATGAAGCACTGTGTGTCTGTGATGTCTCTGTCCAACTAGAAGGGGCATTAAAGTAGTACTTTATGAATTTTGGAAAAAGACCAACAACGTTTATATGTTAGTTTTAGATTCTTTGCATAAAGTGAAAATATAAGTCTTCTTTAGCAGTGGCTGTAAACAAGTCTACAGAAGTTGTCATTGGAATTTGCTTAAATGTTTCTCGGAGTGAAAAAAAAGAAAAAAAAAAGGTCTGTAGTTCATTCAGACCTCTAGTTCTGACCTTGATTCTTTTGTCTTGTGTTGTCTTATTTTCTGGTCAGAGTAATTCAGCAGGTGCGATTCCTCATTAAAAGCTTTCGAATATTCAGACATTACAGACCATGTTGGGTACCAGCGTATTCTAATGATACTGAATGACCTTATCCAATCTGTGTTAATCCCCAGAGATAACAATAGTACAGCACTTGCAGGCAGAAGTTGTAAGCACTTGCCCATCACAAAAGTTGACCGTGACCATGCTTCGATGTTCTTAACAGTGCTAACAATTCAGTAGAAAGAGCCCGCATTGCAGATAAACAGGAACTTTTCCACTAATCTCTCACAAGTTGGTCAGAAACAGAAGGCCTGTTTTTTATGGCCATCCCTTCTTTTTCTTCATTATTTGATTGCTCTATGAGTACAGAGCTGTTTATATCTCTGCTTCAGACAAAGGCCCTGTGAGTGATTTGCTTGTCCTCACCTTCCCCAAGTTGACCAAGGTCCATGATGCTTTAATTAGTCAATCCTCGCTCCACGTTTTTTTTTTTTAAAGATTTTATTTATTTATTTGACAGATAGAGATCACAAGTAGGCAGAGAGGCAGGCAGAGAGAGAGAGAGAGGAGGAAGCAGGCTCCCTGAGCAGAGAGCCCCATGCGGGACTCGATCCGAAGACCCTGGGATCATGACCTGAGCGGAAGACAGAGGCTTCAACCCACTGAGCCACCCAGGCGCCCCCACGTTAATTTTTTTATGTATTAAAAAAGTAATACTTATATATAAAGTAACAAATAGAATACTACAGGTTAATTACTTTTCCTTTTTTTTCTTTTTTTTAAGATTTTATTTATTTATTTGACAGGGATCACAAGGAGGCAGAGAGGCAGGCAGAGAGAGAGGAGGAAACAGGCTCCTTGCTGAGCGGAGAGCCCAATGCGGGGCTCGATCCCGCAACCCTGAGATCATGACCTGAGCTGAAGGCAGTGGCTTAACCCACTGAGCCACCCAAGCGCCCCGGTTAATTACTTTTCTTATTATTACAGCTTTCCCTGCAGTATTTATTGTTCTTGGAACCCTTTGGTCTGAGACTAACAAGAAGCCATCACGTAGCGCTAACGTGACTCACTGGACCCCTCTCCCGGGTCCTTACTGCTGCGCATGCGTGGTTCGCTGTCCCGCAGCAGCGCAGGCGCAGGTCCCCGCTCTCGGAAGTCCTCAGACGTAGAGGTCTGCAGACGATGGCGCGCACACGAAACGACCCCTCGCCCGCCGCCCATCTGTTTAGGCTCCGTCTGTGGATGCTTTACTCTACAGAAGTAGAGTTGATACTTAAAACAGACTACTTGGCGCGTAAGGCTGAAAATAGTCGTTAGAAAAAGTTTGCTGGTGGTTCGACATCCCACTGTAAGTTATTTGGGCCCTGTGTCTTTCTAGTTTTATCTCCCACTCCTGTCTTACTCTTCTTCCGTTGCGCATCTTGTGTCCCAGCCAAACTGACAGGACTTTCTTTCTTTTTTTAAATGTATCCACGGCATCCTGCCTGTGTTTTCATCTCATGGCCTTTCCTGACCTCTGCAAATTCTTCTTCCCTCTTAAGATCCAACACACGTGCGTTCTCACCCAAGAAGTCATATCTGATTCCACCAGCATGGATTACTCTACTTGTAATCTAAGCATCTATCCTGCCGTTTCTGGGTTCTTCCTAACCCAGTCCAATAGCGTGTCCTCAAGCACAGGCCTCTCCCCAGATTTAACTTCCAAGATTAGGGCTCAGCCCTCTGGGTGCAGTTGCTCTGAGTCCCAGGGTGGGCTGTTGGACTTCAGTCCCCGTCATCCTCAGCCCAGTGAGTGACAGATCACTTGTTCTTGACGCCAAAGAATACCACATGAAATAACCTGATAATCACAATTTAAATTCCTCTACGCTAATGCAGTCCCTAGATGGTTCTAGCTTTCTGTGCCCTGCATTTCCTTAGAGCTCTACCTGCTGGTTTGGGCAAGTGTTTCCAGCTCTGAAATGAGGTGGGGTTTCAGATTCCCACATAGTTGTGACTATTTCAGCAGCTCGCCCCAGAGTTGGGGGGGATGAGTCTGAAATCTCACAGTCCTGCCAGTCGTCTTTGGCCAGCTGATGGCTTTCAACACTTATCAGAGGACACTTTTCATTGCTTGTGGGATCCTTCCGGCCCATCAAATCAACTTTTACTAGTTGCTTCAACCTACCTCGTGAAGTCAGAATTCAGGTGACTGTGGCAAGCTTAACTCAACCCAGATACACTTTGTCCTTCACCTTCCTAGCACATAACACAATTCTAGTTAAAGTTTACTATCAGCACATATGTGTGTATACACACACACACACACGTAAAACCTCCTATCTTTCCTACTCAAGTGACGTGTCTTACTCATCTTTTTATCCCCTACAGGGTAACATACTGCCTTTTACACTGTACACTGTAGAAACATTTGAATGAATCCATTCCTTACCCTTTTGGCACTGATCTTCAACTGAGGGCTTCCCCTCAATTCATGCTAATGCTGTTCTCTCTTTTATGATGCTTCTCCCTAGTTTGCACTGGCTGAAAAATGAACCTCGCCTGAGATGATTAAGTCTTCCACATGCTCCCTCAGTTGGGCCTGTGTACTAGAAATAGGTCCCAAAGGCACTTTACTCCTTTTCTGACAAGTTTTGCAGTAAGTTAATGGCTATATTGTCCCTTCATCCAGCTGGTCAATAACGGCGTGCTGTGAGTGGTCAGAGTTTCCATGTCGTCAAGATATCTGGGGGTATGCACCTTTGTTCTCTTGTGTTCTTTTACCATTGGAAAGCAATTGCTTTGAACACCACTAAACAATTACAGATGATTATACCTTTTAAAGGCAATCTCTGCATCTTGTTCAGTGTGAGAACACAGTCTGCAAAATGTAGTGTGACTTGCACAGCAATTACTCACCTTGTTAGATCTAATTTCAGAATGCCTCAATTGCCCATTATTTTAGCACATTTTTTTTAATGTACCCAACAGCAGTGTTGAAACTTCAGTTCTCTTCAAGACTGTTGTGTTGGTGCCTACTGATTGCACCAAGCTGTACACACTTTTTTCAATTTAAGCACTTAGAGGGCCCTGAGATCAATTTCTTTGTTTACTGAAGTCTTGTTTATTTCGTAGAACTATGTCATGCATTGAGTATGGTGAATCTTCCAAATAACCAAAGCTCACTATGTTTAGGAACCCAATTTTTTTCCTATATTATCTTTAGTAGTTAGTAGGAATTTTTAAAAGATTTATTTATTTATTATTTATTTATTTTAGAGAGAGTGAGAGTACAAAAGCAGGGGGCAGAGGCAGAGGGAGAGGGAGAAACAGACTCCTCACTGACCAGGGAGCCCAACATGGCTGAGATGAAGGCAGATGCTTAACCGACTGAGCCATCCAGGTGTTCCAGTATGAATTCTTTTAACCTATATTTAATGATTCTCTGTCTTTTTCAGCAGTGTACTTAAATGATAATTAACCCTTACTTGATGCTTCTAGATTGTCTATTTGCATTGCTTATTTCATTGAGTTATTAAGATATAAAGAATTGATTGCTCTTATAGCAAATAACAGATTTAACAGATCGTTAAAATATTTTAATCTGTTTTTATAGAACTTCATCTGTAGTCATGTATGATTTTTAGCTTCTAATCTTGTGTCCTTGATGCTATTAATATGCTGTCTTATGTTACATCCAAGTTCCAGAGTGACTGTGCTAAGATGATTGACTGCCATCCATCTAGAACCCCCTCTTCCTGTGCAGACACTACTGTGTAGTGATTGCAAGTGTGCACTCTGTTTTAATCCCGGTTCCACTATCTACTAGCTGTTGATCTTTAGCAAATTACTTAATCTTTGCATTTCTCTCCTCACTTACCTCATCTATTAAGGGGGCATAATACTAGAACTGTGAGGATTAGGTACATAGGACAGTGTCTAGTGTATGGAAAGAGCTACATAGCTGTATTAGCTGTTTTTGTCATGGATAATAATGGATAAGGTACCTCAGAGACCTTCGGATTTTGGCCAGCCACATTCTAGGTCTGAGGATTACTAATAGTATAGATTGATTTTTCTGTCTCCCACAGTTTTTAGATAACCCTTTTCTAGAAGTCACACAGATATAGAATAGAGTCAGCCTTGTATCTACCTATGTAATTTAATTGGTAGGTAGCCTAAACTAGAGTAAGAGTATTTGCATATTTCCCTATGTGTACACACTGTTGAGTACTGAGAAGTCATCCAGCCTGAGCCATAGCACCAAGTGCTTCCCTTACACCAAGTCATGACAGCTCAGAACAGCCCATCCCTAGCTTTGGAGACTAAAAAGCATGTTTATGATTTGGGCCTTCTAAAACCATACAATGAACTAGGTTCTTGCCTCCCCTACCCCTCAAAGAACATGCAGCTGTTTGTACAACACCTATCACCATGGGTCTAGTTGGAAGAGATTGCTTATCACCTATGACAGAATCCCACATCTGAAACTCTGGTGGTTTGGTTCCACATACTCCTTTCTCTTTCAAGATTCGAGAGTGCTAAATGCCATGATTCCATCCTTACTTTTGGAAATAACAGATGGAATGATATAATCAGGATCAGTATCTCCAAGTTCTTACCTGCCCTTAAGCCTCCCAACTTCAACACTCTATCCATCTTTTAGTAGGTTCAAGGGCTACCCTGTCCAGTATAGACCACCAGCCACACTTGGCTCTTTACATTTCAATTAATTATAATTAAATGAAATTAAAAATCCAAATTTTCTTTTAATTAGCCAAGTCAAGTGCTCAATAGACACAGGTAGCTAGTGATGATCATATTGCATCCATGTAGAACTCTTTCATCATGGCAGAAAGTTCTGTTGGCATGTTGTAGAGAGATATTCACAGGGACATGTGGTACATGTATGGTATTATGAGTTAAGGTTTGGGGTCTCTATCCTTGTTAGCCCACTGTTGTACCCAGGACAGGATCTCTGGGGAGCTTCTAGGTTTCTTCTTGCCTTTCAGAATGAAGCCTGGGCTGACCAGAGTCAAGCCTGAGTAGAGGCAACTTTTCTGTTTCTCCCAGACCCCACCTGTGTCTTGCCTATTCTTAATCATGTGGACAGTATGAAATGGGAGAGAAAGGAAGCTGTCCAAGAGAACCACAGGAGGAGAGATGGCAAAGAGAGAAGAAACCCAAGAGAGATTTCTCCAGAAGATTCTAGGGTCTTTAACTTCTTCCATGAAAGTGATTATCTACTTTGGGGGTCTTTCAGCCATTTTTAAGCCATTTTTAAGCCATTTTTAAGGAGAATGAGGTAGAATAGAATAGATAATATCAAGTATACTAGATATAGAAATTTTTTTCATAATCTCTACTTTAGTTATATATATTATATATTTATGTACATTTGTACTGGTTGCTGTGTAAAATATTATGGGCTGTGGTCCAAGTCTGAATAATACTGAGTTAGAATTATAGGTAACACAATAAATAGAATTCTTTTTCTACTTTTCTAATGCCTATTTCCATAATAGTGTTACACTTGCTTTGCCATGTGTTTCATGTCATCCTTTTATGGGTATCAGAACTGTGAAAAATCCTATATAGAAAGCAGATGGTGGTCCCAAATCCTTAAGTGTAGCCACAGGTTTGGAAATCTTGGAAATATATGATAGAAAGAGTTCTATTGTGAAATTTGCAGAGTTGAGTGGAGGAACCCTTTCTGATTGGTTTTACAGGGTGAATATTTTTCATGTGCTCATAATGTTCTATGTTGGGAGGTACACACACAGAGTATAACTACTTGTGAAAGATAGTTAAAGAAAATGGAGGTAAGGTGGAGCATATCCCTGGAGGGCATAGATCAGAGGCTCTCATTCATTCAAGAAGTTCATGGAGTACTTACTTAACTGGCATTGGAACCAGGGCTAAGGACACCAAGATGAATATGATGAGGTCCCTCCCTTTAAAAAGCTTGTCTGATTCCAGAGAGACAAGTCCAGTAAACACCTGCAGTACACACAAGTATAAGACAGCATAGGAGACTGTTAAGTGTAGATGCGTCTTGCTCAGTATTTTCATCCTTGAGACTTTGCCTTGTCCAAACCAGAATTTTCTGCCCCGCATCACCCTCATCTTCCCCACCTAGTTGAAAATCTCTGCCCTTGACAGTGGATGTTCTTGTGTAAAGTTCAGTGAGATCAATGCCTAGCCATTCACAGGATTTATAAGTAGCTATAAAATGAGATTTTAAAATTCAGTTTGAGTCTTTTCATAGAACAATCATGTTCATGATTCAACACAGGGTTTTTTCATGTTAGATTCATAGTCAAGGGCTGCCTTTTTTTTTTCCTCCTCTTTTTTTTCCACTGAAAGAATGCTAACAGGAATAAATTGAGTGGGATGAGCCTTCATTGTCACCTTTTTTCTTCGCTTAAGTATTTATAGTAAGAAGATTAAATGTGCAGAAGCTGTTCTTCCCATTCATGTAAACCAAAGATACAAAGAATTTAGTAAGTGCCTGGGCGGTGGTTTGCCCTAATGAGAAGAGCATGGAGATGGCAGCCAGGCGAGTGGGAGCCCAGCGGAGCTTCCGGGAGGCTGAGAACTGGAAGTGACCAGCCCCAGCAACCTGGCTCCCGCTGGGGACCTGGATGGGGTCTAGGAGCAGGACCTCTTTATGCCAGAACCTTGACTGGCAACTCTCACCCATCACTTCTTAGTTTTCTTGAAGGAGCACTTACGACGAAGCCCTTTCTTTTTAACCCCTTACTTCCGGTTGACCATTAGTTCTCATTTACAAATTAGGACATTGGCACTCTGCATGAGCAGTCTGTTTATGGCCATCGAGTATCTGAAGTTGTGGCTGCTCCATCAAGACAGGAAGTGTAATGTTTCAGCTGAGCGCCTGTCTCTTGCATCTCTACCCTGTGCCTCACACAGTTATCAGAGTAGGAAGCCCGTCAGAGGTGTGAGCCGAAACCCTTTTGGACCACGCTGAACAGCTGTGTTTTGCTGTCCTGCTTTAGGGAAGCGATCACAGTGGATGGGCAGTATGGCGACTGCCTCCTACTTCTGAGTAGGATGGTCAGCACAGATTGTGCCAGCATGTAGACAGACGCTCATCTCCCGGAGGACCTTTCTGTCCGCCCGTGGCCACTACTCCTCCACTGGGCTCCTTCCACTGGCTCTCTGTTGCTGTCATGGAAGTCGGAAACACGAGTATAAATATACACACACATATGTATACCCACGCATATTTTTAAAGGGCTTGTGGTTTCTGAGAATGGTGAAAGGGAAAACTGTGTAAAGCAAAAATGCCCAAAGGATAGTGTGTCCTGGCCCACCACCCATCTTCAGAGCTCCCTGGTGCCTCTGTGCCCGCATCTTCCCGGGAAACTGCAGATCCAGTGCTTTGACTCCAAGCATCTCCCCCTGACCTAGACCTAGACTTCTGTCCTTTCCAGCATGCTGTCTCACTAGCCTTCCAGCTCCTGAAATCTCATCTCATTTATTTTTTTTAGACATTTATTTATTTATTTGAGGGAGATAGGGAGCACGTATGAGTCGGGGGAGGGGTAAAGGGAGAGGGAGAGCCAGAATCTCAAGCAGACTCCATGCTGAGCGTGAAGCCTGACTTGAGGCTCGATCCCACAACCCTGAGATCATGGCCTGAGCTGAAATCAAAGAGTTGGATGCTTAACTGACTGAGCCATCCAGGTGTTCCCTCATCTCAATTATGGTGGTCCCCTCTGTTGTCTCTCTTTATCCTTGGGGTTGTAAGACTTTTTGTTTTGTTATTGTCATTTTAATGGGGTTTTAGAAGAGATCTGGTCTCATGTGTGAGTTCAGTCTGTTGTGTTTGGGTGTTTCAGAAATCTCTTTTTAGGAAGAATTCCATCCAGGCAGGGACCCCAAACCACTTGCTGCCTCTTAAACCGGCCCTACCTTCATGTGGTCTGGTATCTCAGTCTGGCCCACACCAGTTCCTCACTACAAGCCGATCCCAAGTGCAGGGGGTCTGAAATACATCTGGCCCAGGCCTCACCTTTCCCTTAAGAATTGGTCCACCCATCTTGTTTTCACAAAAAGTATACACTTACTTTCCTGTACAACCTTATCTATTGTTTTTAGATTTATTTATTTGAGAGAGAGAGAGTGAGAGCACAAGGAGTGGGGAGGGGCAGAGGGAGAAGGAAGCACAGAAGGAAAGGGAGAAGCAGATTCCCCCTGAGCAGGGAGCCTGAGGCAGGGCTTGATCCCAGGACCCCAAGAGCATGAGCTGAGGCATACGCTTCACCGACTGAGGCCCCCAGGCACCGCACTACATTACCTGACTGTTGAGTTTAGGAACCCTTTTGCCAATCTGTGTATTGTCAACAATGTGCGTATTACCCGGCATTTAAAAGGTGCTTAATAAATAACAATGGTAATTGTCACTACCAATTATGGAAACATGTTATAGCAGGTTTAAGTCTTACCTAATCTTCCCGTATGAACTGGGAAGACATATTCTCAACCCAAAGCAATGAGGACCGATGGGGGCAGGGAGGGTCTGCCACACCTGCAGGCCTGGTGGCATGGGTGGTGGGCATCCAGCGAGGGTGTCCCCGCCACCTCTCCCACGCTGTCTCTCATGCATTAAAAATGAAAGGTGGCATGTGGAAGGATGGGGAAACTCTCTGGAGTGAAACAAACTCTTGAGCAAATGTGCTTTAGTTTCTGACAAGCTTAGCCCAGACGTTCAGCTCTTGGAAATAACCGTAACCACTCATCTGACCTCTGTGGTGCCTTCCCAATGAGGTGATGCCATCGGGGATCGTCCGCTCCATCCGTGGCTCAGAATCCACGCTGTCTCCATTCCGGGCATCCCTAAGTGAGTCCACTGCCAGCAGAGCTACCGTGCGTGCATGCTGAGGGGAGCTCAAAGTCTGTAGCATTTCTTTCCATTTCCACTCACCAAGAAGAGAGTTCCCCTTGAGCTTGCCCAATGCATGTTGTTATTATTTTACGGTTCTGCAGAGTTTGTCATCACCACCTCCCATTGCAGTTTCCATCTCGCAGACTGTCCCCACCACGGTGCCCACCGTCATTTCTGCGGCAAGTCTGTTTGTCAGAAAACTCTTAATTGCTTTATGTGTGAGAACATTAAACTGCAATAAATTTATGTACGCAGCGGCTCCATTACTAGAGAACAAGTTTTATCTCCTAATAAATTGATGTTTCTTTTTAGTGTCAACTAAAACCAAAATTTACATCCGAGGAAGTGAACCTTAACATTAAATAATTGCTTCAGTGCCACTAGTGGTAAGAAGGGGTACTCACCACCCAGCTCTAAAAAGGCTGGAGTGAGGGAAATGGTTTTTTCCTCGGTTAATTGTTTCTTGAAAGCATAATTGCACAATGGCTTTAATTGAAATAGGAATAGAAGCTATGCCCTTTTAAAGCAGATACTGTAAATAGTGTCATCATTTGGTATGAGTTATACCATCAGGGAAAAGACTAAAAAGCTTATTTATGTTGAAGGATAAGAGGGGAAAAAGAGATTTGCTTTGGTGGTTTATCTGGGTATTTCATTTAAGATAATGGAATAGACCCTTAAAATTCTCTGGACTTTGATTAATATTTAATTGATCTTTTCTATAAGACTTCAAGCTAAACTGATTGCTAATAAAAGACACAACTTGGACAAAAGGTTTATACGAATTTGACTTACTTTTAGAAGGTCTGAATTAAATTGGCCCAAGGCTGGTTTTCTTATTTCTGTGTTTATCATACTGCAAATGTGGTACTCTTTCAGAAATGGTGTGCATTAAACACTTCAAGTGTCTGATCCCATGTGGAATAAATATGAGAAAGTATCATGTTACTTTATAGTCTATTAGGAACTGAACGTGTATTATATATGTGTATGCATGAGAGGGGGAGAGAGGAAAGGAGAGGAAGAGAGATCTCTTAATTCAAGTGTGGCACAGATCAGAAAGCTTTTTCCCAATTTCTTTGCATCACGCAGATTTGAGCAATAGAATGCTGGCATGGGAGCCAACTTGGAGTAGCCTTGGACTAAGAATGCCCATATCTGCATTGTCCTCCGCCTGTCATCTCTGTCATTCCCCCAGCCTGTCATTTCTTCTCTCTGGGCCTCAGTTCCCTCCTCAATAAAGTGAAGGGGTTGGTCTCAATGAATTCAGAGCTACTTTATAATTTGAATGTTCTTTAATTCTAAAAGGAATGACTTTGTGATCACAGAGTATGGTTTATAGCAGAAGATTTTGAGTGATCAGCCATTCCTTCCATACCATGTAAGTAACACTTAAATTTCCCTTTTATTTGCTGGAATCTTCCATTCAACGCTTTTCACAGCCATGTCTGAACTACAAGAACAGAAGGCAAATAGTCCAAGTACAGATTGCGTATTGTTCTATCAGTTATCTGGGAAAGGGTTAAATATTCCTTTTATTTTATTTTTTTTTAAAGTCAGGGGTTTTCCTTAATGGGATTTGAATAAAATACTAAATGCCATGATAGAGACCAACAAACTCTCCAACATGTAGTTAAACAATTTGTGATTCCCTGGCTTTAGCATTTTGGAATAGTTCTGAAGTTGATGGGATGATTTTTTGATTTTTTTTTTTTTTCTTTTGGAGAGTCTCTGTGAACACGGGGAAATTTTTTCAAAATAAAAGGAAAATCCTGTGAAAAATATAAAAAACATGTTGGGTCTCCAGGGTAAAATTCAAAGGTTTAACTAGAAGATGACTCTCTTCCTCTTCAAAAAATCTGGACGACGTCCTCCATAAAGCAATTTTAAGTTAAAAGGGGGAAAAAAAAGCCAAAGTATGATGATATTTAGTTGGCTAGTTCATTTCATGGCAATTCCTAAAAATTTTTTAGTAATATATATATACATATATATATGTGTATATGTATGTATGTATGTATATGCTAAGAATCTTGTGTAAGTTACATGTAGACTATATTTAAACTCTTTATAGTAGTCACAGTCTACTTTTACTATCAACATTACTATAAAGATTTAGTGTTGTTATGTCTTTGTTTATGGCATCCATTGTTGCTCTATCATGGAATTATCTGGAGCCAATTCCTTGGTCAGAAACATAACCTCCAATTATAACATTGCTCCTATGGGAAAATGTGATCTACTTTATGATGCGGTTTCACATTGTGGTGAAAAGTAGAGAATGGCTGCATTTTTTGAAGTTTAAGCTTTTCAACTCATTATACCATCAGTTATGACTTGGCAAGATGTGACTAGTGTGTCTTAGTTTGAAATTCGCTCATGGATTCGATTTGAGTGGGAGTCCAGCCCCTCCCCCAAGTGCATACAGAAAGGATAGTAAATGTGTAAGTCAAACTTAAGCCTTAACTGGAAAATTTGCTACACATTTATGCACTCATGTTTTTGGAATGAGAATTTAATTTGAAATGTTATAAAATAAAAAGAGCTCTCTTCTCTGCAATGCCAAACATCTTGATATTCCAAATGTAGACTACAGTTACAGCTACTGATAAATCCTGGCTTTTCTCTTAAAAATCCAAAAGTTCATTGTCCTTTTGTGCTCCTTTTTGTCCTTAATCAGACTTATATCATTGGTGACATTTTTAAATGATATTTTAATTACTGCTAAGATCCTGATGAGAATCATGGTTCTAAGTTACAAGAACAAAAAATAAAGCTTCTCTAGTTTATTTTGGTTGTTGTTAAATAATTGAAGGTGTCCAGTCAGCTTTTTTTAAAAGATAATATCTCTTTCATAATATATATACCCATTAGGACTTAGAAACTGCATTAGCCAAATAGCTCATCTATCAAAACATGCTGAGACTTAACAGAGAACAGTAGTTTTGGCCAGGAGAGGGGTACGCCCTGTACTGTGGCTTCCATTCTTTTCATGAGAAAAGTTAGCCAAAGCATAGGTGAGATAAAGAGCATACTCAGTAACAATTTTAATCTAACATCAGGAAAATGGGAAGATTAATCTCCGAGTGTTGGATTTAGAAAGGGAAATCATGACAGCAGTACATCACAGCTGTCATACTTAGTTAATTTAACATTTTAATTTTCTGTAAAGTTTTCTCACTTAGTGAAACCTGAGCACTCATGAAAGGAATCAGAGCAACAGCCTCTGAGGAGACTCTTGTCACCAGCAAAGCAGATGCCACCTGCCAGCAGCCCAGGTATCACGCCTGAGGGCCCAGCTGGAGGGAGCAAAGAAGTTTGTGTTGGGACCTTGAAGGGATTCCCTGCAGTCAGCCTTTAGCATCAGAGCCCAAGAATCACTGGAGGTGCCGCTTTCTCTCCAGCAGCACACTGTGATATCCCATGGGTCCCCACTTCATAAGCAACCCAGTCGACCTTTCTGCTTCTCTATCCCAATTACACAGCCACTGTGAAAAGTCAGAGCTGTTCTTTTGTAGCGGTATTGGTTAGAGTTCTCATACATGCCCCCTCCCTCTTCTACGTCCTTGCTGCGTGTGATCTGACCCACTCCTACAACTTAAATTATACCTCTGTATCTGTTGATGACCCCTGAATCTCTATCTGCAATTTTTTAAAAAGATTTTATTTATTTGACAGAGATCACAAGTAGGCAGAGAGACAGGCAGAGAGAGAGGGGGAAGCAGGCTCCCGGCTGAGCAGAGAGCCCGATGCCGGGCTCGATCCCTGCACCCTGAGATCATGACCTGAGCCGAAGGCAGAGGCTTAACCCACTGAGCTACCCAGGTGTCCCACTCTATGTGCACTTTTATTTCTCTCCTGAGCTGCAAGCCTGGATTTATAACAACCGATTCTGTGTCTCTATCAAGATGTCATTTTATTTATTTTTTTATTTCATTTCTTTTCAGCGTAACAGAATCCATAGTTTTACGACACACCCAGTACTCCATGCAACGTGTGCCCTCCCCAATACCCACCACCTGGCTCCCCCACCCTCCCACCCCCTGCCCCTTCAAAACCCTCAGGTTGTTTTTCAGAGTCCATAGTCTCTCATGGTTCATCTCCCCCCCCAATTTCCCTCAACTCCCTTCTCCTCTTCAACTCCCCATGTCCTCCATGTTATTTGTTATGCTCCGCAAATAAGTGAAACCGTATGATAATTGACTCTCTCTGCTTGATTTATTTCACTCAGCATAATCTCTTCCAGTCCCGTCCATGTAGCTACAAAAGTTGGGTATTCATCCTTTCTGATGGAGGCATAATACTCCATAGTGTATATGGACCACATTTTCCTTATCCATTCGTCCGTGGAAGGGCATCTTGGTTCTTTCCACAGTTTGGCGACCGTGGCCATTGCTGCTATAAACATTGGGGTACAGATAGCCCTTCTTTTCACCACATCTGTATCTTTGGGGTAAATACCCAGAAGCGCAATTGCAGGGTCATAGGGAAGCTCTATTTTTAACTTCTTGAGGAATCTCCACACTG
>PISX010019149.1:0-38818 GCA_004024625.1 Mellivora capensis
ATTGTAAGATATGGCCCAGATTTGCTATACTATATTGCAATGTTAAATGAAAAAAAACCTCCCCTTTGATTACAGTCATGCAGTCTTATAAAATTAAATAATTTTTTTTAGGGGCTCCTGGGTGGCTCAGTTGGTGAAGTGTCTGCCTTCAGCTCCGGTCATGATCCCAGGGTCCTGGGATTGTGCTCTGCATTGGGCTCCCTGCTCGGTGGGGAGCCTGCTCCTCCCTCAGCCCCTCCACCCCTGCACTCCACTTGCGCACTCTCTCTCTCAAATGAATAAATAAAAATCTTTAAAAAAATAATAAAAAGTCTAATTGGGTTGCTCAGGGAACTTTGATGGAATTCCTGAATAGTGGCCATGTTTCAGATGGGAGCTGAAGTATAACAGTCTGTGTGCAGGTCAGGGTTGTGAGAGGTCATGTGCAGTCCTGGCCTCTCCATTTGCTGCCTCACAGTTCAGGGGACCAAACTGGGAGCCCAGCCATCTTTGCACTGAGTCAGGCTCCACTGCCTTCATTAGGCTCTCCACTGACAGCCTTAAAGAATAGCTCAACTCTCTGCCTCATTTTCTCCTATTTCTCTGTATCATATATAAACTCTCAACTCATGAGCTGAAAGAAGGACCAACCCAAAAGCTTCTTCCTCCTCCTTTCTTCATTGTCCATAAATTCCCTCCCACAAAGAGAAGACCTCTTTGATGATGAGCCAGAGGACTAGTCCTGCCCCCCTTCAACTCGAGCAGAGAGCTGCCACTCCATTTCCCCTCCTCGGGCCTCTCTTCCCTTCACAGGGAGAGGTAGGGGTAGTGCCCAACCTTTCTATTATTCTCTCACTATGACCTTTCCTCTTCACAGCTGGGCCTAACGTGGGAAGAAGAATCTCAGGCCTCAGCTTGCCAGATTATGCAATGGACCAGCTGATAGGTGAGGCAGGCTCCTTCCACCCCCAGATAGGGTCAGCCTCATCAGCAATTTCAAAAGCAACATCTTCTAAGAATTGAGTGTGTTGGCCTTGGATGGAGCTGGGACAGAACTAAGTATGTCCTCCTCCCTCACCTCTATGTCTCAGCAAGCAACAGGGAGGCAAGGTAATGGAAAGACAGGAAACTTGGGTTCTACTCTAATATCTGCCATTAAATCATTCCTGGCCCATCCAGGCCTCCTCCCCATCCTAGCTGTAGTTTTTCCATCTTCAGTATAAGTGAGTTGGAGGAGTGTATAACTCTTAACCTTGGGGTCATGAGTTCAAGCCCCACGTGGAGTATAGGGATTACTAAAATAAAACTTTTTAAAAAGTGGGTTAAAACTGGATGAACTTCAAGTTCTTTTCTATCTCATAATGGTCCTTGCACATTATCAACATCCCAAACGACAATATGTTCCGTCTGTTAGGATTCTAAGTCACACAGCCAGACAGGGGGCTATGGGGGATCAGAACTCACCTATTTAGAACCCTAATCCATTCAGCTGCATTGGTCAAGCCAAAACCTCACCTCAGAAGATTTGTCCCTAATTCCAAAGGTCTTGGAATTAGGAAACATGGTAGAGAGAGAATCTTCAAGGCCCAGGACAGCCCTAGGCCTGCTGCTGAGCTCAGAGGGAGTAAGAAAGGCGCCAAAGAAGCACATCACCAGAGACTCGAAAGGAAGTGAGCCAGATGTGACCGGTCAATAGAAAAGAACAGGTGCTAGGGATGCATTAGGATAAGAAAAAGCAACCACAGGGGCACCTGGGTGGCTCACTGGGTTAAAGCTTCTGCCTTTGGCTCAGGTCAGGATCTCAGGGTCATGGGATCGAGCCCTGAATCAGGCTCTCTGCTCTGCAGGGAGCCTGCTTCCTCCTCTCTCTGCCTGCCTCTCTGCCTACTTGTGATCTCTGTCAAATAAATAAAATCTTAAAAAAAAAGAAAGAGGGGCACCTGGGTGGCTCAGTGGGCCTTCGGCTGGGGTCATGATCCCAGGGTCCTGGGATGGAGCCCTGCATTGGGCTCTCTGCTCAGCAGGGAGCCTGCTTCCCCCTCCCTCTCTCTGCCTGCCTCTCTGCCAACTCGTGATCTCTGTCTGTCAAAGAAATAAAAAAAATCTTTAAAAAAAAAAAAAGAAAGAAAAAGAAAAAGCAACCACAAAGACGGCTTGCTTGTTGGGAAAACAATGTCCCTAGCACAGTGTTATCATAGAAAAATGCCATCTTAGCTAACCATGCAATCAGAGGCCATCACTTAGTGACAGGTACAGTCTATGAGACACAGACTAGGAAGAGGGCAGAATATGTGCTTGCCCCAGTCTCTGAATGGTCAGATGGAGGTGGATTTTTACAAGCTTCTGTTGGCCTGTTCGGGCTTGACAGCTTACTTCCTGGTCCATAGTGTCTATTGGAAAGATGGGGTGTGTGCAGAGAATGGTAATATTGAGACACTGCAACTGCAGCCAGGGGATTTCAATTTTCTTTCTATTTTTTTATATTTTGAAATACTTGATATAGAATTTTTCATGTATATACAGTCACATGCATAACAATAAAATATTATTAATAATATAATTATATTTTTAATAATATAATAATATATTATATTATATGTATAACATATAATATTATATAAATTATATATAAAATATAAAATAAAATAATAAATAATATAATATAATAAGTTATAATAATATAAAAATAAAATAAAATAATATAATAATAAAATAAATGCCCGTGAGCCCACCACCCACTTAAGAGGATTGGAACACTGTCTGTGCTCAAATGTTTCATCCCCTGCCTGACCCAACGGTGACCACTATTCTGAATTTGTCCCACAATATTTTGCTTTTCTTTCTACTTTTTCATATATAAATCTCCATGCAGTATAAGGTTGAGTTTTATTTTTAAATTGAACCAGAATAGGGGCGCCTGGGTGGCTCAGTAGGTTAAAGCCTCTGCCTTCGGCTCAGATCATGATCCTGGGGTCTTGGGATCGAGCCCCGCATCGGGCTCTCTGCTCAGTGGGGAGCCTGCTTCCTCCTCTCTCTCTGCCTGCCTCTCCACCTACTTGTGATCTCTGTCTGTCAAATAAATAAATAAAATCTTTAAAAAAATAAAAATTCAAAAAATAAATTGAACAAGAATGTATTTATTTTATGAATTAATTTTTTTGCTTATTATTGTTTCTAAGATTCTTCCATGCTGATGTGTAAATGGTTCGTTCGTTTGTACTGTATATAGTTTGTTATTGTGTGAATCCACTACAATGAATTCATCCACTTTTTTATCTAAGGGTTTTTGGATTATTTCTAGTTCTTTGCTGTTTTCAACAATGCTGCTAAGAACATCCTGGATGTTTATGTTTCCTGGAACCCAGGAAACATGTAAGAGTTTCTCTGGGGTATATATCCCGGAGTGGAATTATTGAGTCAAATTGTTTTTCAGAGTGGTCGGACCAATCTATATTCACTTATGAGAGTTCTTCTCGCACTGTAGCCTCTCCAAGACTTGGTATTGTTCTTTCTCTTTCTTCCTTCCTTCCTTTCAAGATTTTATTTATTTGAGAGAGAGAGACAGGGAGAGCACAAGCAGGAAAAAGAGAGAGAAGCAAGCTCCCCGCCAAGCAGGGAGCCCAATGCAGGGCTCGATTGCAGGACCCTGGCATCATGACTTGAACCAAAACAGACACCCAATCGACTAACCCACCCAGGCACTCCTGTCCTCCCACTTTCTAGCAGCATCCCTAACTTTGGCTACCTCTGCGGATGACCTGGGATGGCTCCCACCTTTTCCAGCCAGAGCCTGGTGGGGAACACACTGAGATGTTTCTATGTACCCCTGTATTCCTAACTGAATAACACTGACCACAGGGAAGGAAATGTTAAGTTCAGGGATAGACTGGGAGACTTGAGGTCTGTCTACGTGACTATCAGAATCCCTGGATCATTTTGGAGAACAAAGGCCAGCGAGTAAATCTGTGGGTTCTGCCCTAACCCTAAGTACACTGAAGCCTGGTCTCCTGGGGGTGACCAAAGACGCTTAAATCATTTTCCTCCCTATCAGCCCCCATAGCCTCTCCTGTTTCTTCTTCTTCTTCTTCTTCTTCTTCTTTTTTTTTTTTAAGATTTTATTTATTTGAGAGATAGAGAGAGGGAGAGAGAGCAGAAGTGTAGAGGAGAGAGAGAAGCAGGCTCCCCACTGAGCAGGGAGCCTGATGCGGGGGTCCATCCCAGGACCCTAAGATCACAACCTGAGCCGAAGGCAGACGCCCAGCCAACTGAGCCACCCAGGCGCCCCCACCTCTCCTCTTTCTTAGATGAATACTCTTTCTCTCCCCCCACGTCCCCCTTCACTCTGTGTCAGTGTGTGGCCCAGCAGCCATCTCCAGAATCAGCTGGGGTGCTTGTAAAAAATGCAGATTCTCAGAAACCTTTTCAGATGGAATCAGACTCTCTGAGGTGCGGCTTAGGAACCTGCTGTTTAACACGTTCCTCAGATGATCCATGTGCACCTAGAGGTTTGAGAGCCGCCGCTCTAAGCCCTACCGTTAGGAAGGTAAGGCCAAGGACCTCTCCGAAGGTTCAGACATTCTCCCAACAGCTCCTCCACAAGGGCCAAGTTGAATCTCATCCTTCCATGACCCTTCCCCTACCTCCACTGTCCCTTAGGGCAGAAAGGATAAGGAGATGACTTTAATCGAAGCCATCAATGGAATGCTATGTGACTATTTAAGTGAATTCATGTTGCTAATATTGCCTTTGCACTTGAAGTAAATCTTTAAAAAGTGTGTTAAATTTTACAGTTTCTGGTTTTCTACATAAGCACACATTATCCTTTTATTTTTTTTAAGGTTTTATTTATTTGTTTGACACAGAGAAAGATCACAAGTAGGCAGAGAGGCAGGCAGATAGAGGAGGGGAAGCAGGCTCCACACCGAGCAGAGAACCTGATGCGGGGCTCGATCCCAGGACCCCAAGCTCATGACCCGAACTGAATACAGAGGCTCAATCCACTGAGCCACCCAGGTGCCCCTGCATTATCCTTTTAATCAGAAAAACACAATAAAGCACAAAACACAAAACATCCAGAAGCATTTGCTGGATATTTATAAAGGAGTGGGTTTAGATTATTCTACAAGCACTGATAACAAGAATCTCTTTGAAATATCAAAGGAAGGGCGCCTGGGTGGCTCAGTAGTTAAGCCTCCACCTTTGGCTCAGGTCATGATTACAGGGTCCTGGGATCGAGCCCCACATCAGGCTCCCTGCTCAACAGAGAGCCTGCTTCTCTCTCTCCCTCTGCCTGCCACTCTGCTTACTTCTACTCTCTCTATCTCTCTGTCAAATAAATAAAACATCTTTAAAAAAAAAATCAAAGGAAAGAGTATAGGAAAATTTCTCATAGCTGAAGAACCTGGGTTTCTAGACTGAAAAAGTTCAACAAAAAGGCTAGCACAACAAACTGTTGTTTAATGATTTTGTTTTTGTTTTTTAAGATTTTATTTATTTATTTGAGAAAGAGAGATAAAGAATGAGTGCAAGTGGGGAGAGGGGCAGAGGAAGATAGAGAATCTCCAGCAGTCTCTGCACTAAGCATGGAGTCCAACTCTGGGCTTGATCATGACCTGAGCCGAAATCAAGAGTCAGACACTTAACCAACTGAGTCACCCAGGTCCCCCTAATGATTTCGTTTAATGACGCAGGTATTTGTCCTCACCTCGGATGAACTTTCATTACTTAGTTTTTAGTACTTATTATTTTATTATTAAACTTTTTTTTTCAGAATACCAAGAATGAAGAGAAGATCCTAAAAGCTTCCAAAGAGAAAAAAGGAAAAAGGAAAAAGGTCAAAGACAAAGCATCAAGAATCAGAATAGCATTTGGGTTCCTAACAGAGGCAATGGATATTAGAAGACCATGAAGCTTTGCTTTCCAAAGAATGGGGTGCCTGGCTCAGTCAGTAGTTCATGAGACTCTTGATCTTGCATTGTGAGTTCAAGCCCAATGTTGGGCATAGATAGAAATCATTTAAAAGAAAGAAAGAAAGGGGCACCTGGGTGGCTCAGTGGGTTAAGCCTCTGCCTTTGGCTCAGGTCATGATCTCAGGGCTCTCTTCTCAGCAGGGAACCTGCTTCCCTTCCTCTCTCTCTGCCTTCCTCTCTGCCTACTTGTGATCTCTGTCTGTCAAATAAATAAATAAAATCTTTAAACATAAGTAAAAGAAGGAAAGGAGGAAGGAGGGAAGGGAGGGTATGGGAAGGGAAAGAAAGAAGGGGAAAATAATTAGGAAAAATTATTTCTATATCTATCCTAAACTGCCTACCATGTGTAATGGTAGAATAAATGTGTCCTGAGACAAATACAAGAGCTCCAATATTTAGTTTCCCAAACAATCTTAGAATAGGCCTGGAGGATGCATTTTAGCAAAATGAGGATGCACAATATGAAAGAGAAAGCTGTGAACCCTGGAAACTGGAGAACCAACCCAGGACACTGGTGAGAGTAGGGCAAGCAGGGCCCAGCTGTGTACAGGCCCTAAGAGGGTGCAGTTAGTCCAAATTGGGGCAAGAGGAAGGGGCTGTGGGATAGATGCCTCCAGATTTAAAAATGCAAATGGAACCAGCCAAGGCTTCAAACTGTGTCTGAGTGTATGGGGAAACTATTGACAGTCATGTGACAGATTTTTTGGAGTATTGGGGGAAAAGTCATGAAATAGAAATAGTCATATAGAAAACTAAGCAAATGAAAATATGAAAGCTGATAATTTCAGGAAAACCAAAAAATTGTAGAAGAAAGAAAATATAGAGTATTGTCGGTCACTACAATGCTTAAAATTGATAAACTATGAAACTATAACATGTGCATATTATTTTAAAATACAGAGAAAAGGGACGCCTGGGTGGCTCAGTTGGTTAAGCGGCTGCTCGGGTCATGATCCCAGTGTCCTGGGATCGAGTCCCACATCGGGCTCCTTGCTCGGCGGGGAGCCTGCTTCTCCCTCTGCCTCTGCCTGCCACTCTGTCTGCCTGTGCTCGCTTGCTCTCTCTCCCTCTCTCTCTGACAAATAAATAAATTAAATCCTTAAAAAAAATACAGAGAAAAACGAGGGGAAAAATAGTTAAAAGAGTTGGAAGTGTTTGCCTCTTGGGTATGAGACAGATTGGGTAAATACTGTTGTATCTTGCCACAAATCTTGTAGCACTATTTTTTTTTTAAACTACACTCATTCTCTCTCTCTCTTTTTAAAGATTTTATTTATTTATTTGAGATAGAAAGAGCACGAGAGAGAGAGAGAGAGAGAGAGAGAATGAGCTAGGATCAGAGGGAGAGGGAGAAGCAGGCTCCTTGCTGAGCTAGGAGCCCAACATGGGGCTTGATCCCAGGACCCTGGGATCACATCCTGAGCAGAAGGCAGACCCTTAACCACCTGAACTATCAAGTGCCCCTACACTCATTATTTTCATAATAAAAGTTGGAACATTCATACACTGCTGACTGAATACAAAATGATGCAGCCATTAACTTGAAAAAGTTAAACATAGGGGCACCTGGGTGGCTCAGGTGGTTGAGCAACTGCCTTCGGCTCAGGTCATGATCCCAGAGTCTGGGGATCGAGTCCCTCATCAGGTTCCCAGCTCCATGGGGAGTCTGCTTCTCCCTATGACCTTCTCCCCTCTTATGCTCTCTCTCACTCTCTCTCTCTCAAATAAATAAATAAATAATCTTTAAAAAAAGGTTAAACATAGAGTCACTACATGAACCAACACTTCCGCTCCTAGGAATATACTCAAGGGAATGGAAAACAGGTGTTCAAACAAAAACTTGTACAGGACTAGTTCAACATCATTTATTCCAGTAACCAAAAAAATGGTAAATGTCCATGAACTAATGAACAGCTAAGAAAAGTGTGGCTTATAGGGCACCTGGGTGTCTTAAACAACTGTCTTGGGCTCAGATCAAGATCCTGGAGTCCTGGGATTGAGTCCCGAATCAGGCCCCGAATCAGGCTCCCTGCTTGGCAGGGAATCTGCTTCTCCCTCTGACCCTCCCCCTTCTCATGTTCTCTCTCTCTCATTCTCTCTCTTTCTCAAATTAAAAAAAAAAAAAAAAAAAAAAGTGGTATATCCACATGGAATATGATTCAACCATAAAAAAAAAATGAACTATTGATACAGGCTACCACATGGATGACCCTTGAAAACATAGGTAAATCCGTAGAAACAGAAACTAGATTGGTGGTTCCTTAGGGTTGGTGGGAGGGGCGAGATGAGGACAGATTGCTTAACGGATATGCAGTTTCTTTTGGGGTGATGAAATGTTCTGTTGATGCTTCCACAGCATTGTGACTACGTGAAAAACCAGCAAATTATACACTTTAAAATGATCAAATGGTGAATTTCATTTTAAGTAAATTTTGTCTCAATAAGCATACCTTGGGTTGTAGCAGAACACCCAATTCAAGCTGCCTTAAACAATAAAAGAATGTATTTGGGGATGCCTGGGTGGCTCAGTTGGTTAACAGTCATGATCCTGGGCTCCTTGCTCAGCAAGGAGCCGGCTTCTCCCTCTGCCTGCCACTCCCCCTGTTTCTGTGCTCTCGCTCACTCGGGCTCTCTGGCAAGTAAGTAAATAAAACCTTTTTTAAAAACTATAAAAAATAAGAGAGATGTGTTTTGAGTTGAAAGTGTTAAGAACAACTGCCCAATGTGCATGTTTTCCCTCCACTCTTCTGGGGCTTAAAATCCAGTAGGCCCCAAGACCCCTGCACCTGCAGGGGTGCTGGGGAGGACACTTGTATTGTAGTAAACAAGCTCTTGGGACCCAGACAGATTAGAATTCCATTTCCTCCACTGCCTTGCTGCCAGACCTTGCACAGAATTCTTAGTAAGTCTTACTTTACTCATCACTAAAACGGGGCAAATAACAGCCCCTATCTTATCGGTGCTTGTTAAAATTAGAAGAGATAGAGGCTCCTGGGAGGTTCTGTCGGTTGAGCATCTGCCTTCCGCCCAGGTCATGATCTCAGGGTCCCGGGATAGAGCCCCTTGTCGGCTCCCTGCTCAGCGGGAAGTCTGCTTCTCTTTCTCCTCCCTGCTCCTGCTCTCTGTCTCTATCTCTGTCTCTCTGTCAAATGAATAAAATATTTAAAATAAAATAAAATTAGAAGAGATACTCTTTTTATGAACCCCAGGAGCAGTGCCTAGCCCATAGCAAACACTCAGATCTGCTATCTGGGGGTAACGTTCTGCTCCCAGAAGGAGCAGTCACGTTAAGCATCATGGAGCAGAGCAGGCTGGAGGAGAGGATTTCCGGAAAAAGCAATACTATCCAGTATTTATTGAGCGCTACTTGGTGGCAGACCCTGTTCCACCGCCTTTCTGCCATCCGCTCGCCTCCCTAGGGCACTAGGGCACCCGGCCCGCCGCCGACCCCCCGCCAGGGAGCGGTGCCCGTGGGGCCTGGGCTGCGAGCGGCCGCGACCGCGCCCCAGCGACGCGAAGGAGGCGGGCGCCTGGGCGACAGGCCGGGGTGGCGCTCGGCGGGCAGCGCCGGCCACCCGCGCGCTCCTGCAGCCTCTGCACTGCCCGCACTCGGGGCCGGGGCCAAGCAACCACCCTCCCGGAGCGAGGCGCGGCGGGCGGGGAAGGCCTGCGCCGACTTCGGTGCTGGCCGCCTGCGGGAGGCCCCAGGGGGGCGCGGGGATCGAAGATACCGGCCGGGAGTGCGGCCCCGGGCGGCACCCAGGCCGGAGGAGGCGGGAATCTGGGGATCCGAGGGCCGTGGGGCGCGGCGGCCAAAGGCTGCTGAGACCTGGTGGTGCACGGGGCGCGCGGGGGCCAGTGGAAGTCCGGCCTGGAGGAACCCGGAGCGCTCGCTGCAGGCGTCGCAGGAATCGACCCGGCGTCGGAAAACCCAAGACAGCGCCGCTGCAAAGTCGCCCCTGGCCGCGCCCTGCCTGCCCCCTCGGCTTAGAGGGCGCGCTGTGGGTGGGCTTGGCGCTGACCCTCTGTTCACCCGGCTCAGTTTACTCACTTGTCTCCGCGAGTGTGAGATTATTCGCGCAAGTCCTTTGTCTTCATTTTAAACAGCGGACAAAGGATCCAAACGGTGTCCTTCCCTCGGGCTCCGGTCAGCCTCCGGGGTCCTTGAAGGCAGAGCTGGTCCTTCACCACTATGTCCCCACAGCGTGGCCCTTGATAGGCTTCCAGTGGAGCGTGATGAGATACACAAGAAATGGTTGTGTGAGAGAACGCGTTCCCTTGAGACACAGATCTCGCTCTTGGGACTCGAAGCAGAGGTGGAGGGCTGTGGTCGGCAGCCTGACACGGAACCCCCATGTGTCTATCCGTGGACAATGTGAAAGCACACTCATTGCTCTTCTCTTTTCTGGGCCTCACAATCCTTGGAAAGAAGTGGCTACTGGGGTTACTCTCCTTTGACAGACAAGGAGACCAAGATTCAGAGGAGTAGCCCAGCTAGCTATATGTTACGCAAAATCCAGTCTTGCCTGCTTTCTGCGGCCAGGCTTCCTGGAGTTCCCGCATCAGGCTTGTAGCTCTGGATGCTCACAGAGCTGGCATTTCTCCTGTATTTCCTGTGCCCACTGAAGTATTCAGGCTGTAGGGTACTGGGGTGGGGGGGTGAGGGGGGGCTTTGTTGAAACCTATTGTGCTAATGCAAAATTGTTGATTGTGGACCAATAGGGGAAGAACACAAATAACTACAGAGAACATTGGGGTGGGCACCTTAATAAAGAGACACACTTTTGGGGGGGGAGGCTAGGGAGTTTCAAGTCATGTCTGGATGGAGGAATCAGGAAGTATTAGGGTGATGTGGCGTTTGTGATGGGACATAAAGTCTGTGTAGGATGTGGACCAGTAGAAATTGTGAGAAGGAGGGGGGATATTTCAGGATTGAAAGACCAACCGGAGAAAGGAAAGAGAGACAGAAAAGAACATGAAGGACGTTTGGACACCAGATTATTAGGGAGTTGGCCTGGAAAGAGACTGAACATGGCTGGGAAAGGAAGGGTGGGACACGGCTGTAAATCGTCTTGTATGCTAGGATGAGTTTAACTATTATTAAATAGAAACGAAGAGTTAATATTGTGGAGATGCTGACCTTCTCAAACTTCGTCTGTATATTTAATGTAATGACAATGTAAAAAAAACCCCAAAGGATTTTTGTAGAAAACTTCACAAAATGGCTCTAGAGTTTATTTGGAAGCGTAAATATGTGAGAGAAGAGTTAGACAATAGAAAGCTACAATAATTAAACCAGATGTGTACATGTGTGGAAATAGGTAGACAGGTCAGGGAAACAAGTCTGGAAATGAACCCAAGCCTATGTGGGAACTAATGAATTACCAAGAGAAAAGTCCAAATCAATGGGTTCAAATGGTATTCAAATGAGAGAAGCCAGTCACAAAAAGACAAATACTGTATGGTTCCACTTGTATAAGCTATGTAAAATAGTCAAATTCACGGAAACAGAAGGTAGAATGGTGGTTCCCTGGGGAAACACCTGGGGAAAGGAGGAAATGGGGAGTTTATGTTTAATGGGTAGGGTTTTAGTTTTGCAAATTGAGAAAGCTCTAGATCTGTTTCACAATACTGTTCAAGGTTAACACTACTTAACTGAATACTTAAAAATGGTGGGGCATGGGTGCCTGGGTGGCTCAGTGGGTTAAAGCCTCTGTCTTCTGCTCAGGTCATGATCCCAGGGTCCTGGGATCAAGCCCTGCATCGGGATCCCTGCTCCTTGGGAAGCCTGTTTCGCCCTCACTCACTCCCCTTGCTTGTGTTTCCTTTCTCTCGCTCTATCTCTCTCTGTTAAATAAATAAATAAAATCCTTAAAAAAAAAATGATTATGATAAGGGGCACCTGGGTGGCTCAGTTTGCCTTCAGCTCAGGTCATGATCTCTGGGTCCTGGGATCAAGCCCTGCATTGGGCTCCCTTCTCACAGGGAGCCTTTTCTCCTTCTCCTTCTTGCTCATGCTTTCCCTTGATATCTCTCTCTCTCTCTCTCCCTCAAATAAATAAATAAAATATTTTTTTAAAAAATGGTTATGAAGGCAAATTTTATGTTATGTGTATTTGACCACAATAAACACAATTTTAAAAATGATATTCAAACATCCAGCTAGCTATTTGGGAAAGGTCCATACTTCATTGGATTTCCAGTAGTTTTAATACAATAGTGAATATTTAAAGAATTAACACCGGGCTGCCTGGCTGGCACAGTTGGAGAAACATGTGACTCTTGATCTTGGGGTTGTGAGTTCAAACCCCACACTGGTTATAAAGATTACTTGAAAATAAAACCTTTTTTAAAAATTTAAAAATTTAAAAAATAATAAGAATTAGCACAAGTCTTTCTTAAGCTCTTTCAAAACATCAAAGAAGAGGAAGCACTTCCAAACTCATTTTGTGCAGTCAACAATAACCTGACAGCAAAACCAGACACAGATAGGTGCGCCTGGGTGGTTCAGTCGTTAAACATCTGCCTTCGGCTCAGGTCAAGATCCCAGGATCCTGGGTTCGAGTCCCATATCGGGCTCCCTGCTCAACATGGAACCTGCTTATCTCTCCCCTCCCTGTTCATGCTCTCTCTCACCATCTCTGTCTCTCTTTCAAATAAATAAATAAAATCATAAAAAGAAAAACAAACAAACAAAAAACCCAAAGACATTACCAAAAAAGGAAACTACAGATCAATGTCTCTTATAAACACTGATGCAAAAAACAGATCCTTAACAAAACACTAGCGAGCTGAATTCAACAGCATATTAAAATGATTATACAAGTATATTATACCAAGTGGGTCTACTCTTGGAATGTAAGAATAGTTTACCATATGAAACTCAATTAATATATCACATCAATAGAATAAATGGAAAAAACATCATTTCAACTGACACAGGAAAAGTACTTAGCAAAGTTTGGCACCTTTTTAAAAAATTTTCTAATTATTTTTATTAACATATAATGTATTATTTGCCCCAGGGGTACAGGTCTGTGAATCATCAGGCTTACACATTTCACAGCACTCACCATAGCACATACCCTCCCCAGTGTCCATCACCCAACCACCCTATCCCAATCCCCCCACCCCCACCAACCCTCAGTTTGTTTTGTGAGATTCAGAGTCTCTTACGGTTTATCTTCCTCCAGATCCCATCTTGTTTCATTTTTTCCTTCCCTACCCCCCATAACCACCCCACCGTCTCTCAAATTCCTCATATCAGAGAGATCATATGATAATTGTCTTTCTCTGATTGACTTATTTTGCTTAGCGTAATACCCTCTAGTTCCATCCACGTCGTTGCAAATGGCAAGATTTCATTTCTTTTTATGGCTGCATAGTATTCCATTGCATATATATACCACATCTTCTTTATCCATTCATCTGTTGATGGACATCTAGGTTCTTTCCATAGTTTGGCTATTGTGGACATTGTTGCTATAAACATTGGGGTGCACATGCCCCTTCAGATCACTACATTTGTATCTTTGGGATAAATACCCAGTAGTGCGATTGCTGGGTTGTAGGGTAGCTCTATTTTCAACTTTTTTGAGGAACCTCCATGCTGTTTTCCAGAGTGGCTGCACCAGCGTGCATTCCCACCAATAGCTGGCACTCTTTCTGGATAAAAACACTCAACAAACCAGAAATAGAAGGGAATTATCAACTTACAAAAAGCCCATAGCTAATGTCATACTCAGTGGTGAAAGATCGAATGCTTTTCTTAAGGATTAACAAGAAAAAATGCCTGCTTTTGCCACTTCTGTTCAACGTAGTCTAGAAGTTCTAGCCAGAACAATTAAGCAAGATTAAGAAATAAAAGGCATTCAGATTGGAAAGAAAGAAGTAAAATGAGTTATATTGACCAATAACATGATATTACATGTAGAAACCTTGAAGATCCACCAAAGGACTGTTAGAGTGAATTTTAAAAATTGGCAAAGTTTCAGGATGCAAAATTAGCTTACAAAAATCAGTTGCATTTGTATACACTAAAAATGAGCAAAAGGAAACTAAGAAAACAATTACATTTACAATGGGAACAAAAAGAATAAGAAACTTAATAATAAATGCAACCAAGTAGGCTGCATTCGTTGTTAGGGCTGCTATAACAACAAAACAACAACAACAAACACAGACTGGGTAGCTTAAATGACAAAGACTTATTTTCTCACAATATGGGAGGCTAGAAGTCCAAGATCAAGGTGCTGGGAGATTCTGTTTCTTCTGAGGCCTCTTTCTTTGGCTCACAGATGGCTCCTTTTTTGCTGTGTCCTCATATGGTTGTTCCTCTGTCTGCATTGTGTGTGACCTTAATCTCTTCTCCTTATAAGGATGCCAATCATACTGGACTAGACTTCACACTAACAACTTGACTTGGCACGGGCCTTTTAGAATTCATTCAGTTTGGTAACAGTGAACTCTTCCAATTTTAAGACATATCATTCTCAGCTTTAGGAAATTTTCTTCCATTATTCCTTTTTTTCCTCCATTATTCTTTTCTTTGTTTTTACCTTCCAGAACTCCTACTAAACAGAGTTAGAGCTTCTGGATATATCTTCTAAATCTCTCTCTCTCTCTCTTTCTCTCTTTTTTTAAGATTTTATTTATTTATTTGACAGACAGAGATCACAAGTAGGCAGAGAGGCAGGCAGAGAGAGAGAGGAGGAAGCAGGCTCCTCGCTGAGCAGAGAGCCTGATGTGGGGCTCGATCCCAGGACCCTGGGATCATGACCTGAGCTGAAGGCAGAGGCTTTTGCCCACTGAGCCACCCAGGCACCCATTTTCTAAATCTCTTTTATTCCATATTACCCAACATTGTTTTCCCCTCCAAGCTGTCATTTGGTTCTTTTTTTTTTTTTTTAAGACTTTCATTTATTGATTTGACAGAGAGAGAGAGAGAGAGAGAGAGAGAGCCCATAAGCAGATAGAATAGCAAGCAGAGGGAGAGGGAGAAGCAGGCTCCCCGTTGAGCAGAGAGCCCGATGTGGGACTCGATGCCAGGACACTGGGACCATGACTGAGCAGAAGGCAGACACTTAACAGACTGAGCCACCCAGGCACCCCCAAGCTGTCATTTCTTACGTGAGTTTTAAGCTGTGGGGATTTTGTTTTTTGTTGTTGTTGTTTTTAATATTTTATTTTATTGGGACACTTGGGTGGCTCAGTTGTTGAGCATCTGCCTTCAGCTTGGGTCATAATCCTGGCTGGGGTCCTGGGATCAAGCCTGGCATCAGGCTCTCTGCTCAGCAAGAAGCCTGCTTGTCCCTCTCCAATTTTTTTTTAAGATATTTATTTATTTATTTGACAGACAGAGATCACAAGTAAGCAGAGAAGCAGGCAGAGAGAGAGAAGGAAGCAGGCTCCTAGCTGAGCAGAGAGCCTGATGCAGGGCTCAATCCCAGAACCCCAGGATCAAGACCAAGCTGAAGGCAGAGGCTTTAACCCACTGAGCCACCCAGGCACCCCTGTTCTTCTCCTATTACCCTTGCTTGTGTTCCCTCTCTCACTGTATTTTTCTCTCTCTGTCAAATAAATAAATAAATCTTTAAAAAATATATTTTATTTTATTTATTTGAGAGAGAGAGAGAGCGCACAAACATGAGCAAGGAAGGGGCAAAGGGAGAGGGACAAGTAGGTTCCCAAGGAGCCTGATGCAGGCCTCGATCCCAGGACCCTAGGATCATGACAGGAGCCAAAGGCTTAACCCACTGAGCCACCCAGGTGCCCCAAAGTTGTGGGGTTTTTTTGACAAATCTAATTTTGTCTTCTTTTCTTTTCCTTTTCATTACTTTCAGATCTACTTCTAAGTTATACAAATATATCTTGTCATTGTAAAATACTTAAATGATGCAGAAAAAACATTTAAGGGCACCTGGGTGGCTCAGTGGGTTAAGCCGCTGCTTTCAGCTCAGCTAAGGTCGTGATTCCAGGGTCCTGGAATCAAGTCCCGCATTGGGCTCTCTGCTCAGTGGGAAGCCTGCTCCCCCTTCTCTACCTCTCCCTGCCTCTCTCTGCCTGCTTGTGATCTGTCAAGTAAATAAGCAAAATCTTAAAAAAAAAAAAAAAAAGGAACAAAAACTAAGTCTTCTTCTAGTCTTATCTTCCAGTCATTAGTATTCACTCCAGAACCAATCATTGGCATTAGTTTCTTCCTTTCACAGGTATCCAAGAGGATTGGATATTTTGGAATTTAAAATGTATATTGCCAAACGAGCCTTCAAAAGGCAATTTATACTAGCTATGATAAATTGCAATTGGTCATAGATTCTTTGCTGTTCCTTCTGCCCAGAGGTGAATTCTGCTTCCCCACTGCTTGCATTTAGGTTGACCCAGGCCTTAAGCGCTATTTTAACTTACTTTCTCACTCTCTTGGAATGTTGCTACCATGTAAATAAACCCAGTCTACGCTACTGGATTGGGAGAAACTGTGAAGCAGAGACAAACACTCCCAGCTTGTGTTTCCTAGACCAGGGATTAGCAGACTTTTTCTATAAAGGGCCACATGGTAAGTTTCAGCTTTGTGGGCTGTGTGCCCTCTGTTGCAACAACTCTTCTGCTGTTGTGTTGTGAAAACAGCCATAAACAATATGTAAATAAAGAGGTGTGGCCAGATTTGGCCCAGTGGGAGTAGTTACCTGACCCTGACACTAGATCAGCCAGCCTGCCAACTGCCAAGCATGTGAATAAGGTCATCCTGGACCACCCAACCCCCAGCTTAACCTCTGGAAAAATGCAGAGATCAGTGAACCAGAATAACCGCCCAGCTGATGTACAGAATTGTGAGTGATAATTAATGTAATTATTTTAAGCCACTAAGCTTTAGGGTGGCTTGTTACACAGCAAAAGCTAACCAATACATTAACCTTTGCCATAATTGGACATTATCAATATATTTTTTAAATATTTCATTTACTTATTTGTCAGAGAGAGAGAGAAAGAGAGCACAGATGGGAGGAGCAGCAGGTTGAGGGGGAAGCAGGCTCGCCTCTGAGCAGGGAGCCTGATGTAGGCCTCGATCCCAGGACCTGGAGCTCATGACCAGAGCTGAAGGCAGATGCTCAACCAACTGAGCCATCCAGGTATCCTTATCAATATTTTTTATTTTTGTTAATATGATACATTACAAACAGTAGTTATAGTTATTTAACTATGTCTTTCTATGATTACTTATGTATTTGAGCATTTTTCATATATATTTATTCATTTACTATATATACTCTTTTGTGAATTTCTTTTTCATATCCATTGTTCATTTTAACATTGGACTATTGCTGATTTGACATTGTTTGAGAATGTATTTTGGATATTAATTCTTTGTTACATACAGTGCAAATATTTTCTTCCTGTTTCTTATCAATTATCTGTAGTATATTTTATTATATTGAATTTTTAAAATTTTTATATGATCAAATTTAGCAATCATTTCCCTTATGGTTTTTGAGTTTTGTGTCTTTAGGAGACCCTCCCTATGCTTTTTGTAAAAAACATTCTTTACATTCTTCTAACACTTCCATAGTTGATTATGTTTTTATAATTATATTATCCATATGGGATTTATTTTATGTGTGGTATAATTTTTTCCAACTGGAAAAATTAGCTACTCTTGCACATTTCGTTTTCCAGATATATTTGAAAATCATCTATAGTTCCCTATAAAAATCTCTTGGCATTTCAGCTTTTATTCCTATTTGTGTTCTGTTTTTTCAGAGTATCCTCAAAATTTCTGGTCTGTCAGTGCTGTTATTTCTGTGTTTTCAGTCCTATTTGGAATTTATTGTTTGTTTGTTTTTTTCTTTAAAGATTTTATTTATTTATTTGTCAGACAGAGAGCGCAAGCACAGGCAGACAGAGTGGCAGACAGAGGCAGAGGGAGTAGCAGGCTCCCCGCTGAGCAAGGAGCCTGATGTGGGACTCGATCCCAGGACGCTGGGATCATGACCTGAGCCAAAGGCAGCTGCTTAACCAACTGAGCCACCCAGGCATCCCGAATTTATTGTTTTTGAAATTAATACATTCTGGTTCATGGGACTTGGAACAGGAAGGAGAGTAGTCAGATGTACATTTAGATCCAGTTCTTCCACCAGCTATTAATATTTGAAGTTTACTTTTCAAGTCTTGAAAGCATTCAGCATTATTATTATAATTATTATTAATACTATTATTTAAATATTTATTTATTTATTTACTCGAGAGGGAGACAGAACATGTGCATGGTACGGGGTGGGAACAGAGAGAGAGGGAGAGAAACTTTAGCAGACTTCTGCACTGAGCACAGAACCCAGCATGGGGCTCAATCCCAGGACCCTACTATCACAACCTGAGCCGAAAGCAAGAATCTAATGTTTAACCAATTTTACCACCAAGGCACCCCACTATTATTTTTTTAAAAGATTTATTTATTAGGGTTCCTGGGTGGCTCAGTCAGTTAAGCATCCAATTATTTCATTTACTTTAGAAAGAAAGAGTGCATGTGTGGCATAGGCGGGTAGGGAGTTGAGGCAGAGAGGGAAAGAGAAACTCTCAAGTCTTACCCGCTGAGTATGGAGCCCAATGCAGGGCTCAATCCCACCACCTCAAGCCAAAAATCAAGCGTCAGATACTCAACCGGGCACCCAGGCATCCTACAGCATTATTTATAAAAATGAAAAATAGGGGCACCTGGGTGGCTCAGTGGGTTAAGCCTCTGCCTTTGGCTCAGGTCATGATCTCAGGGTCCTGGGATCGACCCTCACATCAGGCTCTCTACCCAGCCTATTTCCCCCTCTCTCTGCCTGCCTCTCTGCCTACTTGTGATCTGTCTTTCTCTGTCAAATAAATAAATAAATAAATAAATAAATAAATAATAAAGAAAAATATAAAGCATCATGTGAATACCTTTCTCTTTGATGTAAATGTGGGCTGAAAAACAGTCAGTGTATTGGGATTGGAGTACCTTTTGTGATTTAATTAAGGTGGCCATTAGATCTCTGACATATTAACTTGGTCCCTAAGAAGGAATGGAATACATTTACATAAGTAAGTCATGATCTTCTGGAGTATAAGGAATTGGTACTCAATCATTACTCTCTAAGACAGGAAGTTAGACCTGTGGATGATGTCTGGCAGGCCCTGCCCAAGGGAGAGCAGCAGCATAGAGTAACAAGTTCTTTGAAATCATTAACTTCAGTGAAGTGGGAGGTCACGATGAATGCCCTCAAGGTTGATTGCCAGCCTAGGAGATGGCTGATGCTGAAAGCAGTTCTGGTAGCAACCATGCAACATTTCAGAATTAGCAGCATTACCCACCAAATTCGCAGAATCCATTTTCTACTACAAAGCAGCAGCAAAAACCAAAGGATGTAATAGACTAACTGAACTACTATAATATCGTTGATGGGGTGTTGAAGTTTGACAGACTTTTCTATTTTTTTTTTAAGATTTTACTTATTTATTTGACAGACAGAGATCACAAGTAGGCAGAGAGGCAGGCTGTGGGGGGCGGGAGGAAGCAGGCTCCCCGCTGAGCAGAGAGCCCAATGCAGGACTGCATCCCAGGATCCTGGGATCACAACCTGAGCCGAAGGCAGAGGCTTTAACCCACTGAGCCACCCAGGCACCCACTGGCAGACTTTTCTTACAAGACTAAATTCTTTGGGATTTGAAGGTAAGTCATAGAGATAAGCCCTAAGAGGCAGATGTTGAATATGTTATTAATATATTTTGTGGAGTCTCTAGACAATATTCATTTAATGTAAAAAAATTTTTTGAATGAGATGTACTTACCATTGTACCATAATTTCAGGAGCAAGCTAATATATGCCCACCTATAGGGAAATTAGTTTAAAAAATGTGGCACATCCATACAATGGAATACTATGTACCCATCACAAAGGATGATATAGAAATATATTCATTGAGGTAGGACAACCTCTAAGACTTATATCTGAGAAAAAAATATATAATGTTATTTCTATAAAAAAGTTCAGTTATATATCCATATATATACCCATATATATATTGTTTGTTTTGTTTTCATATAGAGGTCTGGAAGTAAGGTTAACAAATTTTGTTAATTAGCTCTAGGCAGTGAGATTTGAGATAATTTTTGCTTTCTTTCTTATAGTCTCCTGTATTATTTAAAAATTTTTTTGAGTTTTTATTTTTATTTTTTTTTAAGATTTTATTTTATTTATTTGACAGAGAGAGATTACAAGTAGGCAGAGAAGCAGGCAGAGAGAGGGGGAAGCAGGGTCCCTGCTGAGCAGAGAGCCCGATGCGAGGCTTGATCCCAGGACCCCAAGATCATGACCTGAGCCGAAGGCAGAGCTTAACCCACTGAGCCACCTAGGTGCCCCTTATTTTAAAATTTTTTTTGAATGTTTAATTTCTCTCAAAATCTCCTGATTTTTTAAAAAAGATTTTATTTATTTAACAGACAGAGATCACAAGTAGGCAGAGAGGCAGGCAGAGAGAGAGGGGGAAGCAGGCTCACCACTGAGCAGAGAGCCCGATGCGGGGCTCGATCCCAGGACCCTGGGATCATGACCTGAGCCGAAGGCAGAGGCTTAACCCACTGAGCCACCAAGGCACCCCCCCTTATTTAAAATTTTTATAAATTTAATTTAATTTAATTTTTAAAAAAATTTTTTTCTAAAGATTTTTTTTTTTTTTAATTTGACAGAGAGTGAGATCACAAATAGGCAGAGAGGCAGGCAGAGAGAGAGGGGGAAGCAGACTCCCCGCTGAGCAGAGAGCCCGATGCGGGGTTCGATCCCAGGACCCTGGGATCACGACCTGAGCGGAAGGCAGAGGCTTAACCCACTGAGCCACCCAGGCACCCCACATTTTTATAACTTTTCTATAATGAACATGTTTTATCATTATGAAATGATGTTTATTTATTTTTATTTTTTTAAAAGATTTTGTTTATTTATTTGACAGAGAGAGATCACAAGTAGGCAGAGATGCTGGCAGAGAAAAAGGAGAAAGCAGGCTACACACTGAGTAGAGAGCCCAATGCAGGTCTCGATCCCGGGACCCTGAGATTATGACCTAAGCCGGAGGCAGCCACTTAACCCACTGAGCCACCCAGGCGCCCCATGAAATAATTTTTAAAAATGGAAACTGACCAAAGGAATTGTAAGGATTAATAATAGTACTAATACTAATTATAGCTTACTATGTGGCAGAAACTGTGCTGTTTTATACTTATTACCTGATTTACAACAACCTATGAGATTACAACAACCCTATGGGATTACTAACCTGTTTGGCAATATTGAACAAACCAAAGCTTGAATAGTTTAAGTAAATTGTTCATCATTACAGGGTTAGTATGTGGTTGGGGGCAAGACTAAAGCCAAAATTCCCTGGCTACAGAGCTAGGATCTCTTCGGTTTGTCCCACAGGGGGGAGTCGGATCTCTGTTTGGAGCTAATAAATTCACTGGCATCTAAAATATAATCCACTTACAACCCTACAGTCATACCTCCAGTGCCGTTTTCTATTCTACATTTCCAGAAGGAAACCCTAAATACTATAAAAATAACAAGTACCAAAGTCACTACCAACCAAAGACAAAAAACTTTCTGTGGTGTTCTGTTCATTGGTAGATCCAGTGAACCACAGCTTGCAGTATTGTAGTATATCGTGGCATAGTGCCCTCCTCTTGAACCTGGACTAGCCCTTTGAGTTGCTTTAACAAATATAACTGAGTGAATAATGAAAGCACCAGTTCTGGTCCTAAGCCTTAAGAAAGCCTAGCAGCTTACACTTTTGCCCTTTTGGAGGCCCTGAGGTAACATGTAAGAAGTCTGGCTACTCTGCTGGATAAATTATATGGAAAGGTCACAGGAAGAGGGAGAGAATTTAAGACTACAGGGAGAGGAGGGCCCAGCCACTCAAGCTGAACCAGCCACCAGCTGATGCTACCATCAGCAGTAAGTACGGAATAAGAATGGTTGGGCTAACTCCAACCCAGACTGCAGAACAGTGAGCAAATAAAACAGCTGTTTTGTTTTTTTTTTTAAGATTTTATTTATTTATTTGACAGAGAGAGAGAGGTCACAAGTAGGCAGAAAGGTAGGCAGAGAGAGAGAGGGGGAAGCAGGCTCCCCACCGAGCAGAGAGCCTGCTGCAGACCTGGATACAAGGATCCTGAGATCATGACCTGAGCTGAAGGCAGAGGCTTAACCCACTGAGCCGCCCAGGCGCCCTAAAACAGCTGTTGTTTTAAGCTATTCATTTTAGGGTGGCTTGTTACACAATAGATAATGAGAACACCTCTTTGCTTTCCTTGGGTGACTAATGGTACCCTTTGTTGTACATAAAACTTAAATCTTCATTTCTTACACCTTATCTCTCAAGTTTATGGCTATGCTTTGCCAGAAGCTTTTGCATTAATTACTAGCACACAGGCAAGCTTTAATGGAGTTACTAGGTGGGGGTCCAGAGGCTGACATTAGTTTCCAGCCTTACCTGTATGCCTTTTGAAAGTGACTTACCTTTTTGTCTCAATCGTGAAATGAGACTAATGCTTACTCTACTTACTAGAGAGTAAAAATTAGTATAACGGAGTTGAAAAGAAAAACGCAAAGCATTTGATAGAGATTCCAGCTCAAGAGGCAGGTGAGGAAACACAAAGAACATGGATTTGATGTCATCTGGGTATAAGATCTTGAACAAATGACTTAATATTTCTGATCCCCAGTTTTTCCCGCTGTAAATGAGATCATTCCTTCTCATATCTGTAATGATTAAATGAGACAATACATGAAGCAAGAGACCTGTTGCAGAATAAATGCTAACTGCCCGCCAGCCATCAAATCCTAAAGCTCCCCGCCTCCTCCTTCCGCCATCCTCATAGTCCCGCCTAACCGCAGTGTGATTTAGTAAGTCTAAGGTGGGACCCAGAAAGCTACATTTTCATTTTAAAAAATCTACATTACAAAACAAACAAATTCCCAGATTCTAATGCAGGTAAGCCTCACGCAAAAGACTCCACTTGCTACCACGCCCCTTCCTTGTGTCAGGAGCTGCAAACTCCAGGTCTCGCGATGGTTTTCCTTTCTTCAGACTCTGCTACAGGTCGCGCGAGAGTGGTTCGTCCAATCACGAGGCTGGATGCTTGCCCAACATGGCGGCGCGCTAGGAGCGTAACATCTGCGTTTCTAGGTGCTTCGCTCTGTGGGTGGTTTAAGACTCTGAAGTTGTAGAGGCCTACTCCAGATCGGTCGTTTGGAAGAAACTTTTGATTTCAGATGTGAGTCATTCAGTATCTCTCGGGCGGGTTGAGAGATCATTTAACTTATCTATGGCCCAAGTTCCTTATTCTTGGGTTCGGAGCTGGTGAGTGGCTGATTTGGGGCCTAGGGAGACATAACTGATGGGTGGGTGGTTTTGTTTCTGTGTATGTGCGTGCGTGGGTTCTGGACCGGTGAGGTGCTGACCACACGAGTGAGTGAATAGGTTGGGGTGGGTGGGTGGGTGTGTGCGCGCGCGACTGCGCACGTGGAGGTTAATGTTAATGGTGGTGGGATGGATGGGAGGAGTTGGCGCCTAGAATGGAGACTAGGATTGAAGTACGAAAGACCCTAGAGGCCGAAGAGGTTTAGAGAGATGTGAAACTGGGGCGGGAAGACTGAGTCGATAAAATGAGCGTATGGGAGGAGTGGAGGAGATGGGGAAATGGCAGTGGCTGAACTAGAGGAAAAAGTCGGATTTATGAAGGAAGGCGACGAGAAAAAACGGAGACTGGAGTTGAACTGGGAGAGATCGAGACAGAAGAAATTCGAAGTTAGAATCGAAAATTAGAATTCGAAGAGGAATTTAGATTCTTTTGAGTGTTAAGGTAAATGGTAGTTGGAGAGTGGGAGGAACCAAGGAAACAGTAGCATGGAGATGGCAAAGATCAAAGAAAGTCGAAGCGTCAGCTTCAAGGGTGTACTGCTTTGGCTTTCTGTACTGACTCGGGTAACCCAGAAGAAAAAGGTCCAGCCCTGAGTAGGGCTGATCCTTTTTGAGTGCCTAGATGAGGACTGTTTACAAAAAATAAGAGTGCTGTGTTTAAGTGGCTTGGGACAGTGAAAAGAGTTCCATCATGTTTTCAGTCAACAAATAACTTATGAGTACTTACTCTCCCAGGCCC
Organism: Mellivora capensis; assembly: GCA_004024625.1. NCBI lineage: Eukaryota > Metazoa > Chordata > Mammalia > Carnivora > Mustelidae > Mellivora > Mellivora capensis. The sequence goes on from PISX010019149.1 coordinate 24,121, forward strand.
CGATTTAGGCACTGGGATATCGCAGTGAACAAGACAGACAAAATATTTTCCCTCATGAAGCTTATTGGCAGGGCAGATTTTAAAGAGTAAGTAAATGCTGTATGTGAAATGTCAGATTCGTAAGTTCTGTGTTGAAGACTGAAAGTACTAAGGGAGAGGAGTGTGTTCACTCACTCACTGCACATTTAAGTGTTCACTCATTACACTAAGAAAAGGTATCAGGGTCACCTGACTGGCTTGATCCATACAGCATGCTATTCTTGATCTTGGGGTGGAGAGTTCAAACCCCGCCTTACATGTGGAGCCCACTTAAGAAAGAAAGAGAAAGGAAAGGCAATGAGAAGGTGAGGTTTTATCAAAGGCCTGAACAAGGCAAGGGTACCTAGTATATATGTATTTCTGGGGGAAGAGCAGTCCATTCGGACCAACCCAAAAATCCAAGGAGACTAATGTGGCTAGATAAGAATGAGCCAGGAAGAGAGAAGTAGATTAGGCTAGAGAGAAGGGGGAGTGACAGGGTTAATGCCAGGTAAGAGTTTGACACTTGATTAAATTCTGAGAAATAGGATAGATTTAGCTGTGGTTCCATTGCCTTCTTTAGGAGGTTAGTAAAAAAGTGGCTTTATTGACTCTTTATCTGTTCTGACCAGAAATGTTGATTAATGTAGGATATAAATGAAGTCTGCCATATCTATAATTTAATTTGTACCACGTATGTTTAGAGTGTCATGTGTGTACACTGATGTTAACTGTGCAGTCTTCAGTATCTTAATGTGTTGCCGAGTCCTAACATACCAGTGTCTTTTGAAATTACTGTTGGAATACTTTTCTTTTTTCTGTTGCTTGCCAGAATCACAAGACAGAAAAACATTTTCCTTTTAAACTTTTTTTCTTTTCTTCTCTCTCTTTTTTTAAGATTCTTTAATCTCTCTACCCAACGTGGGGCTTAAACTTAAAACCCTGAAATCAAGAGTTGCATGCTCCATTGACTGAGCCAGCCAGGCACACCTTTTTCATCTTTTTTTTTTTTTTTTTTTTAAGATTTTATTTATTTATTGGCCAGAGAGAGAGAGAGAGCGAGCACAGGCAGGCAGAGTGGCGGCAGAGGCAGAGGGAGAAGCAGGCTCCCTGCCGAGCAAGGAGCCCCATGTGGGACTCGGTCCCAGGACGCTGGGATCATGACCTGAGCCGAAGACAGCTGCTTAACCAACTGAGCCACCCAGGCGTCCCCCTTTTTCATCTTTTTTTTTGTTTGTTTTAAGATTTTATTTATTTATTAGAGAGAGAGAGAGATATCACAAGTAGGCAGGGGATGGGGGAAGCAGGCTCCCTGCTGAGCAGAGAGCCCAATGTGGGGCTCAATCCCAGGACCCTGAGACCATGATCCAAGCCGAAGGCAGAGGCCTAACCACACTGAGCCACCCAGGCGTCCCTTTTTTCATCTTTTTAATGGGGACTGATTCTTGTCCTAATTTTATGCTCCCCTCTTTTTTCAGTCTGTAAAGGATATGTTAGGAAATTGCAACTTGTACATAATGAGTTTCTGTGATAATGTTGGGGCAAAAGGTGGTAGCTTAGTATGCTGAAAAACTTCCAGGTGACTGTTAATTCCCCTAAATTCTGAATTATTCACTCAACAAATATTTATTGTATGTCAGTTGCTGGAGGAATACAGTGAAGAATAAGATGGACGTGATTGCAGCCTGGGTGGTGGGGTGGAGGTTGGAACAGACAAATGTAAAGAGCTTTGAGGGAAAGCATAGAACGCTTTGAAAATATATAGAGTGGGCGTCTGATTGGATATGTGGTGTCATAGAAAGCCTACCTGAGAAAATGATGCTTAGAATATGATTTGAAGGACGAGTGGTCCCTCACAAGGAGAAAGGATGGTAGGCGGGTGAAGGGGGGTTAGGGAAGGAAAACTTTCCTGAAGAAGAGACGCTTGAACTGAGTAAAGATGAGTAGGATTCATCAGGTGAAGAGAAGGAAAGAACATTAGAGACAAAGGAAATAAACTGTAAAGACCTGATTGCCAGGTTGGAGGGACAGAAAGAACGACACAAGGTGTGACTTAACCTGATGGTGAAAAAATAGATAAGGCCACATCATGCTGACCTTTACATGTATGCTGAAGTAACTTTTTTTTTGTTTTTTGTTTTTTTAAGATTTTTATTTGTTTATTTGACAGGCAGAGATCACAAGTAGGCAGCAAGGCAGGCAGAGAGAGAGAGGGGGAAGCAGGCTCCCCGCCCCGAGCAGAGAGCCCAATGCAGGGCTCGATCCCAGGACCCTGGGATCATGACCTGAGCTGAAGGAAGAGGCTTTAACCCACTGAGCCACCCAGGCACCCCATGGTTTTTGTTTTTAATCCTAAATAAAGTTTTGAGCAAGTGGGCACAGGAGAAGGAAGACATAGTGAGATTTGTGTTTAGGAGATGATCTCTGCAAGGTAGAAAAAGGAAATCTGAGAGAGGAAGAGTGGATTCAGGGCGACCAAGTAGGAGACTGTTCTAAATCTAGGTGACTTGGGACGCCTGGGTGGCTCAGTTGGTTGGACGACTGCCTTCGGCTCAGGTCATGATCCCGGAGACCCGGGATCGAGTCCTGCATCGGGCTCCCGGCTCCACGGGGAGTCTGCTTCTCCCTCTGACCTTCTCCTCGCTCATGCTCTCTAACTGCCTCTCTCTCAAATAAATAAATTAAAAAAAAAATCTTTAAAAAAAAAAAAAATCTAGGTGACTTTTACTGGGCTGATATTGGTGGAGATAGGGAAAAATACATGGATTTGAGAGGTATTTAGCAGGTAAATTGCACATGACTGTTGATTTCTTGGGCTATGAGAGGAGTATAGAACTATCAGGTGATGCCTAGGATTCTGGTTTACCTAACACTGTTTAGATGAATGCACCTCATAAAAAACAGTGGGGAATACAGAACGATATAACAAAGAAAATACAAATCACTTACTACCTAGAGATATGCACTAAAATAATTTTTAAGATTACCAACTGCATAACTTACTAAACCACGACAATCAGGGCGCCTGGGTGGCTCTGTTGGTTGGGTGTCTGCCTTTGGCTTGGGTCGTGATTTTGGGAGTCCCTGGATGGAACCCTGCATCAGGCTCACTGCTCAGTGGAGAGCCTGCTTCTCTCTCTGCCCTTCACCCTGCTCCTGATTTCTCTCACGCTCTCGCTCTTCCTGTCGCAAATGGATAAATCTTAAAAGAAACAAAACAAAACACTACAATCGATGGTTTTTCTTCAGTTTCATATCTTGCTATAAATATGTTAATTTTTTCTTTTTTTGTAATCTGGAAGAAGACAAAATTGTTTTCATTTGGTTTTAACTACCTTGGAATGAAAGACTGAAATTTATAAAGTAGGAGATATATTTTGAAACATTAGTGACTTAATGATGTGTTACCAAATATTCAGTCCATACGAAATCCTTGTAAAAAGGATTTTGGCTGTAAATTATACTGCTTCTGCCCCTTTGGTACTTTCAAAAGAATAGTTTGCAGTTTCCATGGTTTAAAAAAAAAATGGTGTGTATACTTTTCAAACTGTGATAAAATATACAGAACATAAAATTTACCATTTTAAGCACTTAAAAAAATATTTTTTAAGATTTTATTTATTTGACAGGCAGAGATCTCAAGTAGGCAGAGAGGCAGGCGGGGGAGGGGGGGCAGGCTCCCTGCCCAGCAGGGAACCCGATGTGTTCATGTTGTAGAGTGTATCAGAATTTTAATCCTTTTTATGCCTAAAGGACATTGGATTGTATGTATGTATGTACTGCATTTTCTTTATCCATTTATGGACACTTGGAGTTGTTTCTACTTTTGGGCTGTTGTGAATAATCCTGCTGTGAACATTGATGTGCGAATATCTGAATACCTGCATTCTGTTCTCTTGGACAGTTACCTAGGAGTAGAATTGCTGGATCATATGATGATAATTCTATGTTTAACTTTTTAAGAACTGCTGAACTCTTTCCACAGACATTGTATATTTTCCCACACGCAGTGCTCTGATTTCCTAACATCCTCACCAGCACTTCTTAACTTTTTTTTCTCTTTTAATAATAACCATCCTGCTGGGTATGAAGTGATACTGTGGTTTTGATTTGCATTTCCCTAATGACTCATGGTGACGTTAAGCATATTTTCTTGTGCTTATTTGTTGTGTACACATTTAAAAAATATAACTTCTACTTTCTCAGTTGATTGGCAAAAATATGTTAGCTATAACTGTTGACTTGGCAACCACCACTTTTCCCCATTAATGTATTTTTTTTACTAAATATGCTGACTTTTTTCCTTTTTTTTCCTTTTTAAAGATGGCTCTGAGTAAATCAATGCATGCAAGAAATAGATACAAGGACAAACCTCCTGACTTTGCGTATCTGGCAACCAAATACCCAGATTTTAAGCAGCATGTTCAGATAAATCTGAATGGAAGAGTAAGGTAGGTAACATGAAGAATTCTTTTTTTTTTTTTTTAAAGATTGTATTTATTTATTTGACAGACAGAGATCACAAGTAGGCAGAGAGGCAGGCAGAGAGAGAGAGAGAGTGGGAGAGTGGGAAGCAGGCTCCCTGCTGAGCAGAGAGCCTGATGCCGGGCTTGATCCCAGGGCCCTGAGATCATGACCTGAGCTGAAGGCAGAGGCTTAACCTACTGAGCCATCCAGGCACTCCAACATGAAAAATTCTTAATACTGTATTCTAGTATAATCTGAATGGACACAGGGTAGTGGAAAGCATACTGGACTGGTAATACACCTGAATGCTAATCATAGACATTTCCTGAAATTTCTCATCTGATTTTGGACAAATCACTTAACCTGTCTGGGTTTCTTTTTTGTTTGTTTTTGGGGGGGGTGTGAGGCAGGGGGAAGGAGAGGGAGAGAAAGAATCTTAAGCAGTCTCCATGCTCTGCCAGGAGCCCTACTGGGGCTTGATCTCACAACTCTCAGATTGTGACCTGAGCCTAAATTAAGAGTTGGATAATTGACTGACTGAGCCACCCAGGCACTCCTGGGTTTCATCTTTTTAAATTATAATACGAGAAGATTGGACCAAATACTTTTCAATTTCTTTCTGACTTTATGAAACCTTGATGTCCAAATTATTGTTTACCCAGTAGGGATCCCAGAGTTAAGTGCAGAAACCTTGGGATTGTGCTGTAAAACATGGTGCTGGGGCACTTGGGTGGCTCAGTTGGTTAAGCGTCTTGGGTCGTGATCCCAGGGTCTAGGGATCAAGCCTCATGTTGGGCTCCCTGCTCAGTGGGAAGCCTGCTTCTCTCTCTCCCATTCCTCCTGCTTATGTTCCCTCCCTTGCTCTCTCGCTCGCTCTCTGTTAAATAAATAAATAAATCTTAAAAAATAAAACATGATGCTGATGTGGGCCTAGAGTTCTTATTTTATTTACTTATTTTTTAGCGAGGATTCTTTATTTTTAATTTTTATTTATTTTTTATTTAAAGTAGAGTCCTTATTTTAAGTGTGTTTTTACTTTAATGTAGGTAGGAAAATAATAACCAGACATCAAAACTGATTTCACAGATACTATTATTTCGATGTTGATAAATTATTTAAAAAAATTTTTTATTAGAGAACGAGAGCACAAGCGAGGGTGGAGGGGGCCTGTGGGGAGGAGCAGAGGCAGAGGGAAAAGCAGACTCCCCCCGCTGAGCAAGGAGTCCGATGTGGGTTCCTTCCATCCTAGAACTCCCGAGAGCATGACCTGAGCCGAAGGCAGCTGGTTAAGTGTCCAACTCTTGATTTTCTCTCAAGTTACAATCTTGGTGTTTTATTTATTTATTTATTTATTATAAATATTTTATTTATTCATTTGACAGACAGAGATCACAAGTAGGCAGAGAGGCAGCAGAGAGAGAGAGAGAGGAGGAAGCAGGCTCCCCGCCGAGCGGAGAGCCCGATGTGGGGCTCGATCCCAGGACGCTGAGATCACGACCCGAGCTGAAGGCAGAGGCCTTAACCCACTGAGCCACCCAGGCGCCCCAACAATCTTGGTGTTTTAAAATCAAGCCTCACATCAGGCTCTGTCCTCAGTGTGGAGTCAGCTTGTCTCTCTCCCTCTGTTCCTCCCATGCTCACATTCTCTTTCTGTCTCTCTCTCTTTCAAATAAATAAGTAAAGCCTTTTTTTAAAAAAGTTAAATTTAGTTAAAAAGTTGATTTTTAAAAATAAAGAAAATACTGTGTGCTGTGGGCAATGGCAAACGTGATAATGGTGTGGGAATAATTGATGTGTGTGTTATACTGTTATACTGTTATAAAGAAGGAAATCTTTAACTGCATTCCTAAACTCTGTGGGAGTTAGAGGCTGGACATTCCAAGCCTTCCTGGGGAAAGTTGTGCTTTAAGTATGAGGGGCAGGAGGAGCAGGATTGTGGAGAAAAGGGAAGGTAAGGAATAATAGTATCATAGGACTTGAGGGATTTTGATGATCTCTTCCTACTAGCAGTCTCCTTATGGCTTTAGAAATGGAGGTCCTAGGGCAGGATTTAACCTGAGGAGCAATATAGCCTAAAAATAATATAAAAGTTTAAAAACGTGTATTTGGGGTGCCTGGATAGCTCAGTTGGTTAAGTGTCTGCCTTCTGCTTAGGTCATGATCCTGGGGTCCTGGGATCAAGTCCCTCATTGGGCTCCCTGCTCATTGGGGAGCCTGCTTCTCCCTCTGCTTGTGCACGTGTGAGATCTCTCTCTTTGTCAAATAAATAAAATCTTTAAAAAAAAATGTAGTCAAATGGTATAGAGAAAATGCTGGGTAAAATTGCAACTTTGAAGATAATGTTTGTTTAAGGATGTTTATCCTCAAGCTGTTTATAACAAGAAAAATTGGAAGTAATGTAAGTAACTAGTACGTAGGTTCTTAACAATGCAGTTACGTAGGTTCTTAATGCAGTTCCGTGGAATATCGTGGAGCTTGTAGAATGGATGTTGCATTCTACATTGTAGAATCCATTGTAGAATGGATGTGATCAAATGTGATAATTTTGTTTCAGGCTAAAACCATAGAAAGGGACTAAAAAGTTATGAGTTGTGATGTTCAAACACATTGATGTTCTTTTTGGAATAGGCAAAGGTTATTTTTTTTTTAAGATTTTATTTCTTTATTTGAGAGAGAGAAAGAGTATACAAGTAGGGGGAGGGACAGAGGGAGAAACAGACTCCCTGCTGAGTGGAGAGCCTGATGCTAGACTCATCCCAGGACCCCAAGATCATGACTCAAGCCGAAGTCAGATGCTCAACCAGCTGAGCCACCCAGACACCCCTAGGCAAAAGTGATTTTTAAATATTTTGCAGGATAGGGATGCCTGGGTGACTCACTTGGTTGCCTCTCTGCCTTCAGCTCAGGTCATGATCCCAGGGTCCTGGGATGAGTCCTGCATCAGGCTCCTTGCACAGTGGGGAGCCTGCTTCTCCCTCTGCCTCCTGCTCTCCCTTCTTGTGTGTGTGTGTGTGTGTGTGCACGTGCGCGCACACTCTCTGTCTGATAAATAAATAAAATCTTTAAAATTTTTGCAGGATAAAACAGTCTAGTCTAGGGTGCCTGGGTGGCTCAGTGGGTTAAGGCCTCTGCCTTCGGCTCAGGTCGTGATCCCAGGGTCCTGGGATCGAGTCCTGCATTAGGGTCTGTGCTCAGCGGGGAGCCTGTTTCTTCTGTCTGCCTACTTGTGATCTCTCTCTGTCAAATAAATAAATAAAATCTTTAAAAAAAAAAGGCTAGTCTGAAAGAATAGGAAGAGGATGAGGCAAGCTTGAGGAGAGTCTCATTTGTTTCTCTTTTTTAAAATAGTTTTTTCAAGATTTTAATTTTGAGAGAGAGTGAGCACAAGTTGGGAGAGGAGCAGAGGGAGGTGGACAAGGAGGCTCCCCCCCAGGGGGCTGGGTTCTGGAACCATGACCTGTGCTAAAGGCACAGGCTTAACTGAGACACCCAGGCATCCAGAGCCTTCTCTTCTTTAAAGATGGAATTAATATGAGCTTATTAATAGGAGGCAGGATAGCATATTTAGAAGGACTCCCTCTTCTTGCTTACTTAGCTAAGAGTTCTTGATGATTGTCTACATTGATATCTTTATTTCATTTTTATATTTTTAGCATGGCTTTTTATTTTTATGATGGCTTTTTATTTATTTCCATGAGGTGTATGAGAAAGAATGTCAAAATATAAACCCAGCTAATTATGAAAAAGGAGTATCAGACAAAAGGGTAGACTTGATCAAAGTGTCATTTATTTGCTCAACTCTTAAGCAGGGTGTTGTATGGAGAGAGGGGATTCATCTCTGAGTCAGTCATCCTAAGGACCAGTGTTAAGGGTGCCACATAGCAGTTCTAGAGGTTTTTTTTTTTTTTTTTTTTTTTTAAATATTTTATTTATTTGACAGACAAAGATCACAAGTAAGCAGAGAGGCAGGCAGAGAGGGAGGGGGAAGCAGGCTCCCCACTGAGCAGACAGCCTGATGCGGGGCTCGATCCCAGGACTCTGGGATCATGACCTGAGCTGAAGGCAGAGGCTTTAACCCACTGAGCCACCCAGGCGCCCGAGTTCTAGAGGTTTTGATAGAAACCACGAGCAGGGGGAGTGGCAGGCAAAGGGAGAGAGAGAAGCAGACTTCCTGCTGAGCAGGGAGCCCAGTGACCTTGATCCCAGGACCCCAGGATCATGACCCCAGCCAAAGGCAGACGCTTAACCCACTGAGTCACCCAGTCACCCCTTTACATAATTTTCTTAACTTTACTGATACTGAATTTTCTCATCTAAAGAAGAGGGATAAAAGGACATGCTTTGGATTTTTGTCATAAAGGTTAGTGATAATGCATGTAAGGTGATAACATTATAGACACTTTGAAAATGATAGGTGGTTATGCCTGGTGTAATTGATAAGGTGACTGGGATTGCTAGTGTGATGTCTCTCTCTGTTTTTCTTTCCTGCACCCATCACTGCTTTGTTGTAATCATATCTGACCATTGTAACTAGATTTTAGTTCATACGTTTTTCACAGTAACCAGCCCCATGGAGCTATCCTGCAGTTTGAGCCCTGCCAGTTGAGTTTGGATGAAGTATGACACTTAACTGATTTGTTTTTATTTTTATTTTTATTTTTATTTTTTTGAAAGGTTTTATTTATTTATTTGACAGATCACAAGTAGGCAGAGCAGCAGGCAGAGAGATGGGGGAGCAGGCTCCCCGCTTAGCAGAGATCCCAGATGGCATCCCCCAGAGATGCGGGGCTCGATCCCAGGACCCTGAGATCATGACCTGAGCTGAAGGCAGAGGCTTAACCCACTGAGCCACCCAGGCACCCCATCTGATTTGTTTTTAAACCAAAGACCCAGCTCTTGAAGGGTTTTTTCATATGTTATGCCTGTACATTTTTAACCCTTCAGTGAAGATCCAACCAGTATCGGAAAATTAGGTTGGGAGGATTTACCCCTTATTGTTGTTACGTGAGTTTCGGTGGTCTCTGTAGTGTTAGAATGATTGTTATTTTAACCTGGATCACAGAATGTATCCTTCCAAACTCTATAATGGTAATACTGTATTCACCAGTAGCAGAGCAGGAGTCATTCTGGGGAAATCAGACATGAGCCTGTTGACAATTGGCTATTTTATGAAGTTGGATGTGTTAAACAATAAAGACTTGATGGAATAAATTGCTAATTTCCACATGAGAGCTAATTTTAGTTCCGGTGATCTCAGAAATGAGAATGAGAAAAGATCTTGCCTGTATTCAGGATTTTTTAATGTCCTAGGGTGCTACAGTGACCTAGATATTTAACTAGTAAAGCTGGATGACTAGACTTTGTCCTACAAAAGGATTTCCAACCCTTAGATTAGTGTCTGTGTTTTCTTAGAAGTAAGAAAATGAATGCTTGCCTTGCTAACAAAGTCTAAGAATCAGCTCTTCATAGATGTTTTTCAGTTTCTTTAATTTGACTAGCCTCTGTTTGATGTCTTGTATGTTTTGGTAATAGGATGTTCCTGTTGGGACACCAAGTGTCCAACTCTTGATCTCAGCTCAGGTCATGCTCTCAGGGTCGTGAGTTCAAGCCCCATATTGGGCTTCATACTGGGCATGGAGCCTACTAAGAAAAAAAAAGGTGTAGTTCCTTATTAATAAATTGTATGCTGTAGTCCATCAAGGTGAACATATATATTTTTTAAATAACAAGATTGTTTATATAAACAATAACTTTCTTTGAAGCGACTAAGAAAACATTAATAATTATGCTGTTTCTCTTGTTCCAAATGTTTCACGAGGCTGTGTAATAAATGCTTAAGCTGCAATACTCTCTTTGGTGATTGTTGTCACCGTGGGAAATATCCTGGTTTGGTTTCCAACAGAAGTATCCCTCTTTCATGGAAAAGTATCCTGGAACCATGTCCCTGTTTTCCTATTTTGGAAAGGGGATCTTTGTTACCATACAGATATTGTAGAACCCCTTAATGGGATTATTGGGAAAATTAATGGGAAATTATATGGGAAAATTATAATGGGAAATGGGAAAATTATTGAAATATATCCTTCCTAACTACATTTATAATGGTAATGTTGCATTCGTAAAAGAAAAATGTCACCATTCTTCCATCCCCAGAAGATCAAATTGCTTTGTATTCCTTTCTTTGTCCTTACACATATATTGTATTTTTTGTGATTGTAATTTTGATACAGATATAATAATAGGACTTTTTTTTAACCGCCCCAGTTAACATTATAAACATTTTCCATATAGTTATAAAACAGTTACAAAGGTGATACTATGTAAAATGTATTCAGGTAAAACAAAATAGGAGGAGAATGGAAGTGTCTGCCCTACTCACCCACCCACCTATTTGCATATCCAGAAGTGGCTCTTAACCCTTCCAGACTTTTTTTTACCGTATATATGGGATCATTTTTGTTTGGTTTTGGGGTTTGTTTTTTATGTACAACAATGTGATCACAATGTATATATATGCTTTCTTTTTTTTTTTTTTTTTTTTTAAGATTTTATATATTTATTTGTCAGAGAGATAGAGTATAGGCAGGCAGAGAGGCAGGCAGAGGCAGAGGGAGAAGCAGCCTCCCTCTGGAGCAAGAAGCCTGATGTAGGACTCGATCCCAGGATGCTGGGATCATGACCTGAGCCGAAGGCAGCCGCTTAACCAACTGAGCCACCCAGGCGCCCCGCTTTCTTTTTTTTTAAGATTTTATTTATTTATTTGTCAGAGAGCGAGACAGAGCACAAGCAGGCAGAGTGGCAGGCAGAGAGAGAGAGAGAGAGAGAGAGAGAAAGAAACAGGCTCCCTGCTAAGCAAGGAGCCTCATGTGGGACTTGATCCAGGACTCTGGGATCATGACCTGAGCCAAAGGCAGTGGCTTAACTGACTGAGCCATCCAGGTGTCCCTATATATATGCTTTTATTCAAAGGTGATATATATATGTATATATATCAGGGAATATTCTTCATGCAGTAATATGTGGACCAGCCCAGTCTCACTCCTATTTATTTATTTATTTATTTGAGAGAGAGAGAGAGAGAGAGAGAAGAGTGGACACACACAAGCAGGGGTCAGGGAGGGGGCTGGGGATTTTTAAAAAATCACTTTATTTCATTTTTTAAAGACTTATTTATTTGAGAGAGAGAAAGAGAGAAAGCACATGTGTACTGTGGGGAGGGGCAGCAGGAGAGAGAAACTGAAGCAAACTGCTTGGCACAGGGTCCTCCATGCAGCTGCATCCCACAACCTGGAGATCACGACCTGAGCTGAAACCCGAGTCAGATGTTCAACTGACTGTGCCATGCAAGTGGCCCTAAAATCATCATTTTATTTTTTTAAATATTTTTATTTATTTATTTGACAGACTGAGATCACAAGTAGGCAGAGAGGCAGGCAGAGAGAGAGGAAGGGAAACAGGCTCCCTGCTGAGCAGAGAGCCCGATGCCAGGCTCCATCCCAGCATCCTGGGATCATGACCCGAACCGAAGGCAGAGGCTTTAACCCACTGAACCACCCAGGCGCCCCTAAAATCATCATTTTATTTTATTTTATTTTTTTTAAAGATTTTATTTATTTATTTGAGAGAGAGGCAGTGAGAGAGCATGAGTGAGGAGAAGGTCAGAGGGAGAAGCAGACTCCCCGTGGAGCTGGGAGCCTGATGCGGGACTCGATCCCGGGTCTCCGGGATCATGACCTGAGCCGAAGGCAGTCGTCCAACCAACTGAGCCACCCAGGCGTCCCTAAAATCATCATTTTAATATGTACAATTCAGTTCTTAATATGTCGCAGGGTTACACAAGCATCACCACTAATACTAGAACATTTTCGTCACTCCCTGAAAGAAACCTATTCAGCAGTCACTCCCAACTCTGTCCTCTCTCTTTAGCTCCTGGCAACCACTAATCTTACTTTTGCTATATATTTGCATGTTTTGGATATTTTGTATAAGTAGAATCATAATATGTGGTCTTTGTGACTTTCCATTGACTTTTTTTTCTTTTAAAGATTTTATTTATTTATTTGATAGAGACACGGCAAGAGAGGGAGCAAAGGAGGGGGAGTGGGAGAGAGAAGCAGACTTCTGTTGAATAGGGAGCCCAATGCAGAGCTCCATCCCAGGACCCTGGGATAATGACCTGAGCCGAAGGCAGATGCTTAACGACTGAGCTACCCACCCACTGACTTCTAAACATGTTTGAGTCTTCAATTAAAAAATTACTAATAGGGATGCCTGGGTGGCTCAGTTGGTTAAGCGGCTGCCTTCGGCTCAGATCATGATCCCAGCGTCCTGGGATCGAGTCCCACATCGGGCTCCTTGCTCGGCAGGGAGCCTGCTTCTCCCTCTGCCTCTGCCTGCCACTCTGCCTGTGCTCGCTCGCTCGCTCTCCCTTTCTCTCTGACAAATAAATAAATTTTAAAAAAATTACTAATAAAATCTCCATCAATACCACCACTTATGCTGCCCCATCTCTCTTCTCCCTTGCACAACAACTTCTTGAAGAATTGTTTATTTTTATTGTCTTCATTTTTCCCATACCATACTTAATCTTCAGCTCATTCCAGGGTGGTTTCTAATTCCACCTCTACCAAAGCAGCTCTTGGAAAAGGTCTCCAGTGATCTTGTGTCACTAAATGCAATTTTGGTTTTCAGTTGACTTTGAGAGTGTCAGGTTACTTTGCTGACACTGTTCTTCATGGACATCCTCTTCCCTTGGCTTCCTTGGCAACACACTTTCTTTAACCCTTTCTGTCTCCTTGTGTAGCTCCCTTTGTAGTGATTGTAAGCACAGCCATTAAAGGAGTCTTGAAGGCTTAGTGCAGAGCTCTCTTCTAATCTATTTTCCCTTTAAGCATTCTCATCACTCTGGGGCCTCACTCCTTTGTTTGCAAATCGCTCCTACATTTGTTTCTTCAGACCAGTTTTCTGGGCTCTCTACCTGGAGGTCACTGCTTCCTCAGTATCCCTATTTGGATATCTCAGATTCAGCTCAGATTTATGATATTTATCCTAAAAAATGGTTCTCTGCTGGAGTTCCCAATTTTAGTGAATGGCATGGTTTATCCTGTTGAACAACCCAGAACCCTAGGGAACATCTATGAATACATCCTTTCTCACCTCACATACAAGTCCACTAGCAAATTTGGTAAAATTTCCTTCCTGAATGTCTCTTAATTCTTTTAACTTTCCCCTGGCTTTGCCAATACCACCTTTATCCAGCCTCTTAACTCATGTTAATGTGGTATTCCCTCCCCCCAAGTTTTTTCTTTGTTAATTTTATTCTGCTCTCAGTAATTAGCTAAGTTACCTTTTCTGACTTATTCTAAGGTAATTCTACTAATTATTTAGGTTTCATAGCACCTTGTACCTATCTTTTACAGCATTCATCATAGTGACAATTTTAAATGTATTTGAGTGATTCTTGGATGAATACCTAACTTCTGTCAGACTGTCACTGTCATGAAGGGAGAGATCGTGTCTGTATTTGCATACTGCAGCATCTCTAGCACTTTGCCCAATGACTAGCGCATAGTTGATACGTGATAAATGTGGAATGAATAAAGGAATAAATGCCCACTGTCACAACTTCTTGAAAATTCTATTTTATTCTGTATTATCTCAGTTGAACAAAGTGAAGTAATCTCTGCACCCAGTGTGGGGCTCAAACTCACAGCCCTGAGACTAAGTCAGCCATGCACCCTGGGATAGAAACATTTTTATACTTCATCTTTGAAAGTACAGGGGAGGGCGCCTGGGTGGCTCAGTGGGTTGGGGCCTCTGCCTTTGGCTCAGGTCATGATCCCAGGGTCGTGGGATCGGGCCCCGCATCGGGCTCTCTGCTCGGCGGGGAGCCTGCTTCCTCCTCTCTCTCTGCCTGCCTGTGATCTCTGTCTGTCAAATAAATAAATAAATAATTTTAAAAAAAGGAAAGTTGGGACCCCTGGGTGGCTCAGTTGGTTAAGCGGCTGCCTTCGGCTCAGGTCATGATCCCAGCGTCCTGGGATCGAGTCCCACGTTGGGCTCCTTGCTCGGCAGGGAGCCTGCTTCTCCCTCTGCCTCTGTCTGCCTGTGCTCTCTCTCTCTCTGACAAATAAATAAAATCTTTTAAAAAAAAAAAAAAAAGGAAAGTACAGGGGAGCCAAGTACCCCAGCTTTTTTTTTTTTTTTTTTTTTT